>JANAVB010016799.1:1966463-2236463 GCA_029216955.1 Iris pallida | reverse complement strand
CTGTTCATGGCAGTTGTGACATCCCCATGCGCCGTCAGCTATGGGCAGACCTCTTGAGGACTCTCCCGCTGGGTCTGCCGTGGCTTTGTATTGGAGATTTCAACACGGTGGCCTGCATCGATGAGAAATCGGGCGGTCGGCCCCCCTCCAAGCAAGCTATGGATGATTTCAATAACTTTACCTTTCACGGGAACCTCTCCCCCATCCCCTTCCTTGGCAGCGCTTTCACCTGGTACAACATGCAAGAAGGCCGCAGGCGTCAATATTCCCGTCTCGATCGGGCGTTGATCAACGACGAATGGTCCGACATGGGACTGATCACCAATCTTTCTCACCTCAACCACACCGAATCGGATCATTCCCCCTTACTTGTTCAATCAGAAGCAATTAATCCGGGAACAAGAAAGCTTTCCGCTTCCTCAACTTTTGGCGACATCACCCTCAATTTCAGAATATTGTCGCTTCGGCCTGGAGCTCCGTCTCGGACATTGATCCCATGACCCGGATGGCGTCCAAGCTTAAAGGCACCCGCAAGGCTCTTTCGGCGTGGAGCAAAGAGGCTTACGGCGACATCTTTCAGGCCATTCGCGAGGCGGAGGATGACGTCACTCGTACGGAGCTGGCCTTTACCATCTCCAGCTCCCAGGAGAACCGCTCATCCCTTAACCTAGCCAGAGCTATTCTTAAATCTAGGCTGAAAGTGGAGAATGAATTCTGGAAGCAAAAAGCCAGACTGACCTGGGACACCGTTGGTGACCGCAACTCTAAGTTCTTTCATGCTTGCGTCAAAGGCCACATGAACAAATTAAAATTACACAGGATCCTAGACGATAATGGCAACCTTATCGATGACCAGGCCGAGATCCAGGTAGCCGCCATTAACTTCTTCTCCAGCCTATTCACCAAGGAGCGGGTCGTTAGAGACGAGACACTTTTGTCGGTCATCCCTTCCATTATCTCCGAGCATGACAACGAGACCTTGCTGGCGGCCATTGATGAGGAGGAAGTCAAAGCTGCGGTCTGGTCCATTAACGAGCACAGTGCCCCGGGGCCAGACGGCTTCAACGGCGTCTTCTTCAGAGACTGTTGGGATATCATTAAATTGGACCTTGTCGAAGCCACTATTGCCTTCCTTCAAGGGGCCAGATACCCTAACTCCATCTCCTGCGCCAACATCATCCTTATCCCCAAAAAAGACAATCAGGAATCTTTCAAAGACTTTCGCCCGATCAGCCTCTGCACTTTTACCACAAGATTATATCCAAGATCATTGCCAATCGGATGTCCGATCTCCTCCCCAAGATCATTTTCGAGGAGCAGAGCGGGTTTGTTAGAGGCCGCAACATTACGGACAATATCCTTCTTGCGCAAGAGATGATCACGTGCATGAAGTTCCCATCGAGGAGGGGAACGTCGCCATCAAACTGGACATGGAAAAAGCATACGACCGCCTGGACTGGCAATTCATGATCTGGGTGTTCAGGGCCTTTGGTTTCTCCGAGACTTGGATTGACATCGTCTTCAGATCTATCAACAACGCGTGGTTCTCAACCGTGATCAACGGCCAGGCAGCGGGTTTCTTTCGCTCCACCCGCGGGGTGAGACAGGGAGACCCGCTTTCCTCTACCATTTTCATCATTGCGGCCGAAGCTCTCAGCAGAAGCCTCAACAGCATGCCCGGCAGGCCCGGCTTCAATCATTTCCACACAACCATCGGCTGCCCTCTTATCACTCACCTGGCTTACGCGGACGATATCCTTATCTTCTCATCTGGGGACAGCGGTTCGATTGAGGTCATTTTGAGCACGATTGCCAGATACACTAGATGCTCGGGTCAACGTGTTAACAACAACAAGAGCGTCATCTATACTCATCACGAAGCAGACAGAACACACTCTACCCTGCTCGCCAACAAGACTTCCTTCAGAACAGCATACCCTCCTTCAATTACCTCGGCTGCCCGCTGGTGTACGGCAGGGCCAACTCCGACATTTACGAACACCTTGCAGACAAGATCCGCAAACGCATCTCCGGTTGGCACAACGCTACCCTTTCGCCAGGAGGTAAAACGATTCTCATTAAACACGTTTTATCGTCCATCCCGATGTACATTCTGGCCGTCTGCTCCCCCCCTAAGAAGGTGCTCCTTTCATTCGAATCTCTTTTCGCCAAGTTCTTCTGGGGTCAGAGCGACGGATTAGACAAGCACCACTGGACAGGTTGGGAGACGATGGCTAAACCCACTGAAGATGGCGGTCTAGGCTTCTGTAGACTCGCCCACATCGTGGATGCTTGTTCCTTAAAACTTTGGTAGAAGTTATGCACCGAGACCTCCTTATGGACGAGGTTCATGAGAGCTAGATACTCCAAATTCTCCTATATTTCGGAAGTGAACACTAACAATAGATCCTCGTCTTCTTGGCGCCGCATCACTCGGGGCCGAACAACCGCTGAACCTCTGATCCGTCTCCAGTTGGGGGACGGCAGCTCCCAGGCATGTCGGGAGAGGTGGTTAGGTACAGACCCCATTCAGCCCAACATTCTCACTCCTCAGGGTTGCACCATCAGAGACCTTTGGGAGGGCAGTCCTGATTGGAATTGGAGGAAGGTCAATGATTGGTTTGGTCATGCGGCGGCCTCCAGGCTTCGTGCCGCAAATTTGTGTATCACCGACACACCCGACACTTGGCGATGGTCCCCTAACACTTGCAGGACTTTCAGTTTGGCTTCTGCCAGACGTATCGCCGGAGGCAGCGGGACGCCAAATACGGTGTACGCATTATTTTGGCAGGCTTGCATCCCCATCAAATGGTCCATCCTCATCTGGCGTGCTCTTCGCCGCAAGATTCCGACGGACGATATCATCAGTTCTTGGGGTGTCAGCCTCGCATCCAGATGCCACTGCTGTAATGAGCCCAATTCCGAATCCGCAGATCACGTCCTTCTTTCGGGGGAGCTCGTCGCAGGCACTTGGGCCCATCTTCATTAGAGGCTTAATATGGAGCAACCGACCGGGGGCTTCTACGATCTCTTGGCCTCGTGGTCCCGTTTCCACGGGCATCAGATCGTAGCGGCCGCTGGTATTTGGGTTCTTTGGAAGAACAGGAACAAGTTCCGTTACGAAGGACAACAACTCTCCCCTCCCCAACTGTTTAGAGAGGTCATCAGACAATGCTTCAAAGTGAGGAGGCGCTGTTCCCATGTCTCTAACTTGTTCTGGGAGACCCTGGCCTAGGCCGCTTCTTCCTCCTTCTTGTCGGGTCGTGTGTGCACTCCGCGACTCTTGTTTTCGATTTTTGGTCGCCTCTGCGCTCTTACTTGTATAGGCTTCGGCTTTTTGCGCCTATATTATCAATAAAAGTTTAATTTCAAAAAAAATAAAATAAAAAAAAAAGTATATATATATATATATATATATATATATATATAAAATATATATATATATATATATATATATATATATATATATATATATATTTTTTTTTTTTTTCTTTTTTTTTAAACCTAAAAAACTCCATCCATTTTTATTATAATGACTACATTAACTTGTAGACTGCATTATAAAAAATAATAAGTTAGGTAGAACATTTTCTATTGATACATAAATCTTAATCATCTTTTCTAGTTGATATTATTTAACATACAATCCATTATAGTAACACATCTCCACACATTGCACTTTGTACTGTAACTTGTTGTAATGAGCAAGGGCTCAAAGAATGTTCATATCTTCCTGATCAAGTCTACTTGTTAAGTAATCTCTGGAACCAAAGAGCAGAACTCTTCGGATATCTCATCAAACCATCGATGAAGTCCACATAATAAATGCCATATCTACGCATATAACCGGAGGCCCATTCGAAGTTATCCATCAATGACCAAGCGAAGTACCCTCTAACGTCTGCTCCTTTGCTGATGGCTCTTTGAACATGAATTATATGTTGTCGATAATAATCTATTCTGACGTCGTCCTTAAGGGCTTCCTTCAGTGACAAGTTTCCATTTGATTTCTCGTCGATACCATTCTCTGTGATGTAAATGACAGGATTATTGTACTTGGTTTTTGTATAGAGCAAGAGGTCCTGTATCCCTTGTGGGTAAACATAGATCCATTCTGTACCAGGCATTGGCCCAATTGGGATCCCATTCCGCAAAGCTGTTTGGTTGGTATATGAATCAGTATTGTAGCTTTTGTTTACAGTGTTAACAATTGGAAGACTGTATACATAGCTTGCCGAGTAATAATTAAGCCCAATAAAGTCGAATGACCCTTTAATTAACTTTGATTGCTGCTCTGTAAATTGTGGTAGCCGATCTTCCACAAGCACCCTCATGTTACATGGGTAATCTCCTTTAGTCAAAGGGTCCATGAACCATCCAAACACAAAATCTAGCCCTCTCTCAAATGCATCAACATTAGACTTGGAGTCGGAGTAAGGAACCATCCAGTTGCAGTCTAGTGTAATACCTATCTTTCCGTTTTGGGTTTTCTGAAATTTGTTTCTATATAGGTCCACAGTACCCGCGTGGGCCAATAGTATATGGTGACCTACAATGTAAGGCTCATTGCCGGAGTCTCCATTCTTGCATCTACCAATCTCCCAGGAGGAGCATCTTCCCGGTGCAAATATGCCCGAAGCATACCCGTAATCGGCAAACATATGTGGCTCGTTGAAGGTAATCCAGTGCTTCACACGATCCCCAAACTCTCTGAAGCAAACTTCCACATAATTATGGTAATCTTCTACTATACGTGGAGATAAGAAACTCCCATATTGCTCGTCTAGGCCTTGAGGAGTGTCCCAATGGAAAAGGGTAACAAAGGGCTGCAAACCTTGGGACAGAAGCTCATCAATGAGATTATTGTAATAATCAATGCCCTCTTTGTTGATCCCTCCACTCAAGCTCCCATCATGGCCTTCTTTATTTGCCGCTTCACTTCATATATAAGCTGTTGTCCCCCATATGAGTATCCTTTATACCGCCATTTATTTCTATTTTTCCAGAGAACCCATATAATAGCTCCAGCAGCAATCTGTTTTAAGTGCTTCTGTCTTCTCGACCACATCAAATTCAGCCTGTCCTCAATTGCACCTTGGTTATCCTGGATAGAAAATATAGCGTAAAAATAATTCCAGGTATCTCTAGCTAGCTCCCCCTCCGATAATATATGATTGGATGTTTCCAACTCTGGAGACTGACAACAGTGACAAGATGAGGCCAAATGAAAGCCTATCTTCTGGATCATATCATCAGTCGGCAACCTATTCCATAGTAGTCGCCATAAGAGGATCGACCATTTAGGCGGGATACACGAACTCCAAATTTGTTTGAATCTGTTATCAATATTTGATCGCAATCTAATAATCTCCCATGCTGACGTAATTGAGAACATACCAGCTATTCCTGGAGACCAAACAAAATCTTCTGAGCCATCCTGGATTTGAGCAACAATGTGAGCGTCTCCCATGTCTCTCCCTTTGAGAAGCCGTTTCCAGATGTGTGAAGAAGATTGTGAAGCAGTAGCAGCTGAAGGATGTGAATAAGGGAAATATTTAGCCTTCATATATTTAACCCATAAAGAATATGTAGTTCTAAGCCTCCACCAAAGCTTAACAGTTAGGGCATTCAAGACATCCCCCAGTCGTCGAATACCCAAACCTCCTTCCTCCACAGGGAGCGTCACCTTCGACCAAGCTATCCATGTTCTTTTGTCCCCACCTTGCTTCGAGCCCCAAAGAAAATTTTGGAACATATCTTCAATTTGTTTGATCACACTAGCAGGAGGATTACAAGCCGCCAATGTATAGATAGGAATCGATGTCAGAACAGATTTTAGTAGTGTAAGTCTTCCTCCCATAGACATAGCTTTATTGTGCCATCCACTGATTTTATATCTAATCTTCGTCACAAGGTCTTCAAACATTGAAGCAGTGCGTAAGCCCGCTGTCATAGGAGAACCCAGATAAATTATAGGAAGTTGGAACACTGTGAACCCGAAAGAATTTTTAATGATATTGACTCTATCCTCAGATATCAACTTGGATAAGTAGATTCCCGACTTCTCCATATTGACTCTCTGGCCCGATACCTGCTCATATGTGCCAACCACCTTCATAATCTTCTGGATTGATTTCTTTTCTCCTCCTGAAAACAGTAGAATATCATCCGCATAGGCTAAGTGAGTAATAACTGGACATCCACTAGGCGAATAATAAGGCTTGAAACCACTGTTTTCATGCAAAGAATTGAGATTACTGCTAAGGCACTCCGCCGCTATAACAAAGAGAAGCGGTGAGATCGGATCCCCTTGGCGAAGACCACATAAGCTCTTAAAGAAACCAGAGGCATTTCCATTAATCAATGTAGAGAACCAAACATTATCGAGGAGATGCAGAATCATATTGAGCCACTCATTACAGAATCCCATTCTACTCATGACATTGTTCAGAAAAGTCCAGTGGACTCGATCGTATGCTTTGCTCATATCTAATTTCAGAGCAGCATTTCCCCCTCTGTATTTGTGGTGAAGCATACTAATCATTTCCTGCGCCAGCACTACATTATCAATGATTTCACGTCCCTTGATAAATCCACTTTGTTTAGGAGAAATAAGACGGGGCAGGAGAGGAGCCAACCTGCGAGCAACAAGCTTTGAGAATATCTTGTTAATAAAATTGCAAAGACTAATTGGCCTATAATCCTTTATAGATTTAGGATTCTTTCCTTTCGGGATTGGCAGTAAATGTGTGCTTGTGATAGACCTGGGTAGAGCAAACCCATCAAAGAATAAATGAATCGCCTCCAGAATGTCCTTGCCAACAATATCCCATGTTGCACGAAAGAATCTACCTGTGAATCCATCCGGCCCCGGAGCACTATCTTGATCCAGACTTTTAAGAGTATCAAACAGTTCATCCATATTCGGTTTCGCCATGAGCGCGGTGTTATCATCAACAGTAATATTGACAGGAATCTTATTGATAAAAGTAGTAGATTGGACTATAGGGGATGGGATGAAAAGCTTACTGTAGAAATCATTGGCCTCCTCTTGAATTTCTTTCAGCTCTGTAATAACTTGCCCTCCCTCGAATGAAAGACTGTGAATGAGTAATCTGTTTCTGCTTGTCGAAACACATGAATGAAAATATTTTGTATTTTTGTCCCCATCTGTGTCCCATTTGATCCTCGCCTTTTGTTTCCAGAACGAATCCTCATAGCTCACCCTTCTTTTGAGATCAGCTTTAGCCTTCATCCAGTCTTCTCTACAAGAAAGATCACTCTCGTAAGCCATCTCCACAGCTAGTGCACGATCTTCAGCCTTCTTAACTTCCTGGAAAATGTCCCCAAAGGTTGAATGACTCACGCGGAAAGAGCTTTCCGAACAGTAGCTAGCCTGAGTCCAATACGCACCATACTATTCGGATTATCAATAGAAAACCAAGCCCTTCTAACAACCGAATTAAAATCCACATGACCCGTCCAGAAATTAAGAAACCTGAATAATTTCCTATTCGAGTCGCATCTACTCTTGATAGTAATGATAATGGGGCAATGATCTGATTCAGATCGATTAAGATGAGTGCTAGAGGAAAGGGGAGCCCACTCAAGCCAGTCACTATCTAAAAGCCATCTGTCTAGTCGAGACCCTTGGCGATGAGGACCCTCATCTGACTTCACCCAAGTGTAGCAACTACCAGTGAATGGGATCTCCACAAGGCCCGCACCAAGCTGAAAATCAAGAAATTCATTGATACTACTGGAACAAGGAGGAGAACCACCAAACTTTTCATCAATAGAAGCAATAGTATTGAAGTCACCTCCAACCATCCATGGTAAATTGTGGCTCATATACGTTTGCCTCAATCTAGACCATAGCTCACGCCGACCTTCTTTTTTATTATGCCCATGAACAACTGAAATTAAGGATGGAAATGGAAAGATAGAGCCAGAAGTGATAACACTTAAGACTTGGTCATGCGAATCAACCTCCTCCAAAGTAATGCCTTGTTTAACCATGATCCATATATTCCCTTTACTGTTAGAGAGAGAAGTTTGAAACCCTAGCTTCAGTTGGAATGAAAAAAGCTGTTGCGGGGAAACCTTTGGTTCAATAATAGCTAAAAACATAACTTTATGAATCCGGCATAAAGACTTCAGACGTTTACAAGTCATCTTATCAGCTATACCACGTACGTTCCAGATAAGCATATTAAACATTATTGGTTGAGGAATGAAGGACAGTTGTTGGACCTTTTGACGACGATCTGGTGCAACGTGGCTCGACTGGCTTTGGGTAAATTTTCTTCTTACTCCTACCTTTCCTGGGGACAGATGGCCCAGCTCCTGTGTCATCATTTCCGTCATCCTCCTCCGCAGCGTCAGCCCAACTCCTTGCTATTTCCCCTTCCTCTGAGATCGAATCTGAAATGTACTCCTCCTCATCATCTGGTGGAATATTCGAAATGACTGGAACATCATCAGAAGGCAAATGAGCATGCTCAGTCGACTGGGCATTACCAACTTCAACCCTCTCCATTAATTGTTCCTCACTTCTAGCAGTCTTGTCTAACTGGCTATCAGCAGTTATGTGTTGATTAACTAGAGCTTCAGGACTGGATGAGCCGTCAACCGCCACCACTGCAGAGTCATTAATATTCTCTTCCCTTTCGCTGACTTCTACATTATGAGAGACAGTTGGAGGAACCTGATTGGAAATAACTTTTGGGTCATTAATGGTAGGTTCTTGGACAAGTATGCCTTTGCCTTTATCAAGAGGATCTGCGGTGGGCCTCTTCATGCGTGGAGGAACTGCAGGAAGAGATTTATCTTTTTGGATTTTACATTCCTTTCGACTATGACCCTGATGAAAGCATGAAGAACAATACTTAGGCAGAGATTCATATTCAATATGCTGTGTATAGGATCTGCCATGAGGCAAACAGATGAGAACTCCTTTAGGCAAATTCTTACTAGCATCCACCTCTACAAAAACACGAGCCATGCTTGGGCGAGTTAAATCCTCCGTAGCTTTATCCAGACGCAAAGGGTTACCAATACCTAAAGTAATTGAAAAGAGCGCATTTTTTGCGAAAAGCTGTATGGGTAAACCTGGGAAGCAGACCCAAACTGGGACGATAGGAGATTCTTTGGATACACTAAAATCTTTTGTCCATCTAAAAATTCTCATAGGGGCTCGAACAACATACCATATTTCCCGAGATCGAAGACGAAGGAAATCAACTTCCAAAGAAGGTCGGATGAGAATATGCTTCGAGTCTATAAGACCCACTTTGATCAAACCATTGAATTTAAACTCCTCGAAAGCTTTACGGATCGCATCAATGGATGGCCGTTGATGAGAAAATTTTCCAATAAGAGCAAACTTGAAAGGATCTGAGAGAATCTGTTCCTCCTCCTCCGAGAAGGAGATTACCGGGACTCCCTTGGAATAAGTCGGAGACCTTATTGTGATAGGAGATGGCTGGGGAGGAGCACCCCCCGCCACCACCGACGCAAAGGTCGGAGTTGGCAACGGAACCATAGGTCAGGTGGCCGACTGGTCCACAAGCACAAGGGCGACGCCGGCCCGGCCAACGCCAAGCCGGAATCGAGGTGGCAGAGATCAAATCTAGGTCGCCGTCGCCAAACCCTAAGAGAGCTTTTATGTATATATATATATATATATATATATATATATATATATTTGTATATATATATATATATATATATATATATATATATATATATATATATATATATATATATATATATATATATATATATATATATATTTTGTATAAAGAAGGGAAAAAAGAATTTAAATAGAAATATTTATAAAGGGAAGGGAAAAAGAATTTAAATATATATAAAGGGAAGGGAAAAAGAATTTAAATAGAAATATTTATAATATATATATATATATATATATATATATATATATATATTTTTATAAAATATATATATATATATATATATATATATATATATATATATATATATATATATATATATATTTTATATATATATATATATATATATATATATATATATATATATATATATATATATATATTTATATATATATAAAGGAAGGGAAAAATATATATATAAAGGGAAGGGAAAAAGAATTTAAATAGAAATATTTATAAAGTATGTGTAGCTAATAGTTTTTATATAAATATATATGTATATGTGTATATATATGTGGATGTACGTATATGTATATATATGTATTTGTGGATGTATGTACATATGTATATATACATGTATTACTATATATAATATATAATCAAACCCACACCTATATACAAATCAAACAAAACACACTCACACACAACCCACGCACACAGCCCAGCCCACCTGGGCTTTCTCCTCTGAACCGAGAGCACAGCAACCTAAAACCCGAGCCCCCTTATAGCTCAGCCGAAACCCCCGACCCCCTTTACATATAAATAGAGAGAGGAGGAGAGTCAAACCAAACCCTAACTTAATCCGTCGCCACCATGACCCCTGGGCGGCTACCGGGTCAGGCCGTACGCGATGCGAAAACAGTAGCAGAAGCAGTTGCAGTAGCAACAACCAGTGTGAGCCCAACTTCGCATCAATGTATCGTCACGTATAGTGGTTCGTTTCACGAACCACTTTACTTGTATGTTCACAACCTATACGCCTATTTTTCCCTTTAAATAGTTTGTTTTAATTCACTGTATGTGCAACAAAAAACTAGTCCTAAAATAAAAAAAACTCGATATCTGGATGTCAGAAACTGTCCCAAGGTCCTCTGTTTGCGACCGATTTACGACCAGTTTGTTACAAGTTTTCAAAATTAGTTTGAAGAGACTTGTTGACAACCTAACCGAGATTTAAACCCTTCTTTTAGTTTAATTTATAGTTGGTTGGTTTCTGTTTAAAATTGATTTGAAAATAAAAAAAATAAATAAGAAACTGTTTTAAAAAACTAGAAAACCACCATATATGCCGTCCGTCCCGTCAATCCGGACGACGTGGTCGCGAATCAAAAGTATCGAATGGTGCGTATCGACTTCATGGACGTGTGAGCTTTGACGGAATTCGAATTGGTTGCGTGTGCGCGATAAATTTGATGCGTATCCGTCGAAATTTATCGTATCGGCCTTTTTGTTAATTTGTCAATTACTTTATGCACGTTCATCATCTCGAATGAAACTTATGCCAACAGGACCGTATCATTTTTCTGGTCCTGTATGCCAAGTTTGGTCCGATTCTGAGAAGGTCGACCGAAACATATTTTTGCGGACCACGACCTGATCCAACGGGCGAATTTATACACGACCCATCAAAATTCAACTGTAGACATACGGTTGGGTCGATCTTGTCAAACCGGAACCGTAAACATATAGTTTGATGACTTTAGAGATCGTAGATACTGGCATACTTTTTGGTGCAAAATGTGTCCAACGACGGACACTATTTTGACCCAAAATTACCGTTTTGTCCCTGTGTCAAGAATTGAACTCATGGGTAGGCTACTCTTGCTAACTTGACTATTCTGACAATGTTGGTAATGTCTGTTACATCATTAGGAGACTGTTGTGCGAGTTGACCGTTCGTGGCTTATTTGAGTGGTTGGTAGTATCGATTTTGTCAGCTCAGGACAGCAGGCGAGTACATTCTCTGATAGTTTTTATTGTCTTTATATCTACTATATTCGATTCAGTTGTAGTATTTTGCTTGATTCCCGGCACGATGTTACACAGACTAGTATACGTCGGATCCTGCCATGAGATGTCATTCCTGGGTTACCATGGTATATTGGTACATTGTTCGATCTTATTTTCCTGTATTTGTATAGACGCCGATTCCTAAAGGGATTTGCTACCCTCTTAGAGAATCTCGTGTCATGACTTAATATGTCTGGATCCATATACTATTCAAGAATGGGGAGTTATTAGAGGTTATGTGATCATATCTATCATGTTATTCATGTGCTTGTGCCACCCTCACCACACGTAGGGTGTTGTGAGATCCGTTACTTCTTGTGCTCGTTTTCCATGTTGGCCGGTTTGACCCTTCTTGTGCATTTCTTGTGATAGTCGGACCAAATGGAATAGCCTGATCATGTGTCCCAAGCCGATCACATAACGTCTAATATCTCAAGGTACTGTTTATGTTACATTATACATCATATATTTATGTACTGTTCTACATTCCAGTATTTTATACCCTGACATGATATCCAGTTTTACATATCCTTTTTATATTCCACTCTTGATATTTCATCTTATATTCCATTATAATTGTCTCTTATAGAATTTGTCAATTCATATGGAACTGCTGTTAGCGTTTGTACTTGCTCATATCCTGATAGGATAACCCCATTGATGTTTACAAATGTTATAGATGCTCGATCTTTTATGGTTATGGCACCGATGGTGACTATTACCAGGATCTCCCTCTTATGCCAGTATCCGTAGAGGATGTACAATCTATTTAGACCAGTTTAGTTAGGTTTGATTGGACTGCGTTCCAGCTAGTTTGAGACTTGTAGTATTACTTTATATTTTGGAATTTTGTGTTATGTTTTGAACTATAATTTTGTGTGGTTACTTGCATCTATTTCCAGTCTATCTATTTCTATCTTTATCATTATCATTTCAAGCTTATCTTTCTTAGAATTATGTGATTGAGTTGTGATTATATTCCTCCGTGCGCAGATGACAGATTATATTATTGTGTCTTAGATATTATATGTTCTATATGACCTAGACAACGTTCTTCGGCCGACTCTACGGCATAGACTAGACGTACTCACGTGCTCGTGCCCCTAAACAGGGTACGAATCGTGACAATACCACAAGCCTACCGTAACAGTGCCTTTAAGGTATCGAAAGATACGCTTAACTATGGTCATGTGTGATTCCTTAGGGTTGGCTTGATAACGAGCACATAGGCAAACACTAAACATGATATCGGGTCGATTAGCAGTTAAATAGAGTAGACGACCAATCATATCTCGATACTTACGTTGATCGACTGGTTTACCACTTTCATCAGGTTCTAATTTAGTTGTAGTAGCCATTGGAGTACTGATTGGTTTGATGTTGTCAAGATCAAATTTCTTCAGCATGTCCCTTGTATACTTTGATTGGCTGATAAAGACTCCTTGTGAGTTTTGTTTGACTTGCAATCCAAGGAAGTAGTTAAGTTCTCCCATCATGCTCATCTCGAACTCATTCTGCATACACTTGGCAAATTCTTGGCATAATACCTCATTAGCAGACCCAAAAATGATGTCATCTACATAAATTTGTACTAATAGAATTGTGTCATCAATTGATTTTATAAAGAGTGTCGTGTCAATCTTCTATTTTGAAAAGCCCTTTTCAAGTAAGAAAGTGCTAAGGCGTTCATACCAAGCTCGAGGGGCTTGTTTGAGGTCATAAAGGGCTTTCTTAAGCTTGAAAACATGATGTTTTCAAAACCAGGTGGTTACTTTACGAAAACTTCTTCTTTAATAAAACCATTTAGAAAATCACTTTTAACATCTATTTGAAAGAGTTTGAAAATTTCAAAATTTGCAAAGGCACAATGCATGCAGATTGATTCAAGTCGTGCAACAGGAGCATACGTCTCATCGTAGTCGATAGCTTCATCTTGGTTGTATCCTTAAGCTACGAGACGTGCTTTGTTGCGTGTGACTGAATCGTCCACATTAACTTTGTTACGAAAGACCCATTGAGTACCAATGATCGAATGATCAGTAAGTTTAGGAATAAGTTCCCAAACCTAATTTCTTTCGAATTGGATGAGTTCTTCTTGCATTGTAGATATCCAAAATTTATCAGAAAAAGCTTCTAAAATGTTTTTGGGTTCTATTTGAGAAATAAAGCAGTGCTAGCTATAGAGTCTCTAACAGATGATGAGTACTTACTCTTTTTGATACCTCACATATTACCAAGTTTTTCGGATGTTCTGGAGTGAAGCGGAACTTCTTTGGTAAGCTATCCAGAGAACTAGTTCCAAATGTTGTACTCGCAGGGGTAAGAGTTATTAGTTTGATGTAGACATCTTTATCGTCATCAAGAACCGCTGCTGAACTATTGTTCTCATCAAAAGTAACATTAGCAGATTCTTCAACAATCATGGAGCATTTGTTGAACACTCTGTATCCTATACTCTTGGAAGCATAACCAAGAAAAATACCTTCGTCTGCTTTTGCATCAAACTTGCCTAAGTTGTCTTTGGTATTCAGGATAAAACAGCGACA
Source organism: Iris pallida (assembly GCA_029216955.1). Classification (NCBI taxonomy): domain Eukaryota; kingdom Viridiplantae; phylum Streptophyta; class Magnoliopsida; order Asparagales; family Iridaceae; genus Iris; species Iris pallida. The sequence continues at coordinate 2,222,215 of JANAVB010016799.1, read as the reverse complement.
ACCGAACACTCAAAAGAAATAGTTGGTGTTCTACCAAACCTAAGTTTATAAGAAGTTTTCTTCAAAATAGGTCGAATCAAAACCCTATTCAAGACATGGAATGCTGTACTTACAGCTTCTGTCCAAAAATATTTCGGAAGTGAAAATTGATTCAACATGACTCTAGCCATATCACCAAGAGTTCTATTCTTCCGCTCCACAACACCATTTTGTTGGAGAGTTGTAGAACACAAAAATTCACGATTAAAACCATTTGAATCACAAAACTTTTTGAAATCAGAGTTTTCGAATTCAACGCCATGATCACTTCGGATTCGAGTAATCATGAAGCCTTTTTTGTTTTGAACCTTTTTAGCAAAAATTTCAAAACAAAAATAGTATTACTTTTGTTCGAAAGAAAAAACCCAAGTAAATCGAGAGAAATTATCAACAATCACAAAGGCGTAGAGTTTTCCACCAAGGCTAGCTACTCTACTAGGACCGAACAAATCCATATGAAGAAGTTGCAAGGGTCTAGTAGTACTTACAGAGTTGATGGATTTAAACGAGAATTTAGTCACCTTATTTTTCTAGCATTCGGCACATATCGTATCCTTTTTGAATTGGATATCCGGTAGTCCTCTTACTAGCTTTTTGGTTGATAGTCTTGATATGGTATCCATGTTTGCATGTCCAAGATGCATGTGCCGTAGTAGTCTTTCATCCTTGTGAGCGTAAAGGAATCTTCCTGCATTGTTAGTATCTTTCGAGAGATAGAATATATAGATGTTATCTTCCCCTATCCCTTTAAAAATGATATCTCCAGTTGATCTATCATATATAGAGCATTTAATTTTTTCAAAGTTAATATCATATCCATGGTCAGCAAGAAGACTAATGATGAGCAAGTTATGCTTTAACTCTATTACTAAGCAGACATCTTTAATGACAGGAGAGGGAGGATTACAAATAGTGCCATTACCAATGATATAACCTTTCAGATTATTACCGAAGGATACGTATCCTTCCCTTTTCATCGATAGTGTTGCGAACAGATTTGCATTTCCAGTTATGTTTCGCCAGCACCCACTATCGAGAATCCATTTTCTTCTAGAGGATGAAGGAAGGTCCACCTACACCACGAGTATATGTGACCTTTGGTACACAAATTCTTGAGGGTCCTGAAAGGTTAGGGTCCGTTTGGATAGGCTTTCTGAAATTTTGTTCTGAAAATAGTTTTCTGAGAATAAGTTATAAAGTTATTTTCTGAGTATAGAGATTCTGAATTTGGCGTTTGGTTACTTTCATCTAAAAATAGTTTTATGATTTTTTTATATATTTTGTTTGGTAAATTTTTTTTAGGACATAACCATATTACACATTCACGACAACATAGTACAACCCTTGTGTCCGACACAGATACACTTCTTTTGGAAGATCCTTTTCCTAAGAACGAGTGCTGCGGCGACGCTCAAGCAGTTGTTGTCATGGACGCGCTGCCTAGAGGTGGCGAGACAGGGGCGTCCGCTCCGGCAGCACTGGCGGTGAATAGACGCTGGCGACGTGGGCTCCACTGGAAAAACGGAGGCGTCCACCTCTTCCTCCAGACCCCTTTTCCCTCTTGACAACACACCACCGTGACGACACATGCACCACCGCCACCATCCTCCGGATCACCATGAGCCAAGCTAGATGAGCTTGCTCGCCGGTGAGGGCCCATCCTCCATCTCGAGCTCCAGCTCCACCTCCACCTCAATCCGGCGGAGCCGCCAAGGTTAAGACTCAACATCCAAGGTCGAGCTCCACCACCAGCTCCACCTCAGTGGGAAAGGATGGAGAGAGTAGGTCACCCTCTTGTCGTTGATGGAGAGAGGAGGAGCATCTGTCATCATTGATGGAGAGAGGAGGAGCGTCTCATCTCCCCAACAAAGTGGATGGAGAGAGAAAAAAAGTTGGAAATGGGGAAGAAACAGTCCTGGGGTGTGTGTGGTTTGGCTCGCGCTTGTTTTGGAAGATGTGAGTTCAGAAAACAAGTTTTGCTTCCTCTTTGAAAGCTGATTTTAAATGAAGGTTTAGGAATACAAATTTTTGAAAGTGTGTTTTGGAATGTTGACAGCCAAACATGTTTTTCGTTGGTTTTTGAATTTAAACTGGGAAATCTGAGTTTAAAAACACAACCAAACGCACCCTTAGTCTTCGGTACCCATGTATATAGTTTTAAATCAACTAGTCTTCTAATTCTATACTGTGGTGAAGTGTGTCCATGTTTACCATAGTAGTGACATGTAGCATATATATTAATGTTAGGTGTAGGATAATAGTGATGTCTATGTGTTTGTCGTGCTGCATGTGTGTTCATAAAAGCATGTATGTGTGTGCCATGTATATGTGTGCGTGTTTGTCGTGCTGTATGTGAATATGTGTACATAAAGGCATGTTTATGCGCAACATGAGTATATGTGTCTTTCTTGTGACGTGTATTCTTGTGTTGAGCAATATTTTGTCTTGTGTATGTGTTGTGACTGTGAGATTGGGTTTGAAGCTGAACAACTTATTTCTCCAGTCTGATCTCTAATCTTTTAGAGGTATTGTACATATTATCATGCTTGGGAGTTAGGGCATCAATTCTTACAGTAACAATATTATACTTCTTTTTCTCATCCGAGAGTTCTTTATTGAGTGCTATAATATCACGTGTTTGTTTCACAATACGAGATTCGGCATCGTGTAAGCTTAATTTAAGCTTGGATACCTCCTCAGTGTTCTCCGTGGGTGGTGTGTCTCTAACATTATCAAGCAAGCATAAAAGTCTATGAATCTCAACTTCATGGGTCTTGATCTTATCCTTTGCATGTTTATACTTGCTAAGTAACTTCTTGTGATCTTCAAGTAAGTCACTAAAGGCATCTCCAAGTTCATCAAAAGTAAAATCATCAAGTGGATCATTTATTACCTTTTCGGACGTTGCCATTAGGCAAACGGTTGTACTATCTTGGGGAGAGTCCTCTTCTTCTTATGAGTCATTGGCTTCGCTCTCGTTCCAGATGCTTGTGTTGGCATACTTTCAAGATGATGGCCTCTTGTATGATCTTTCATATCGGCTCCCTTTCTTTGTTGCAGGGCAGCCTTTCTTGATATGCCCCATCTTATTACAGCCGAAACAGATAGGCTCTTCATCGTCATCTTTGTGTTGTTCCTTCTTTCTTTGGTTAAAATGTAGAAACTTCTTGAAGTTGTAAAACATGAGCGCTTGATCATCACCATCAGCGTTATCATCGTCTGTTTCTTCTAGAGCAGCCTTTCGGTGATGAGCTCTTAGAGCAATTTTTTTCTCCTTTGGAACCATTTCTTCAAAGTCCTTGAGGTCAAGCTCATGCATCATTAGTTTGCCCACCAAATTTTCCAGAGACATGGTGGTGAGATCATTGCCTTTGATGATTGCCGTGGCTTTGGGGTTCCATTTCTTCGTTAATCCTTTTAGCACTTTGTGTATATTCTCATGGTTAGAGCAGTCCTTACCGAGGGAAGAAAGAGGGTTGTCAATGTCAAGGAATATAGTGATCATTTGTTTGATCGTTGTGGACACACACAAAAAGAAGAAGAAATGCTGTCTTTTCTTTATTGGCGTAAGGCACCATAAATCGAGTACGCCTGAGAGATCCTGCACTAAGGATCCCCGAGTACAAATGTTTTTTTGGGGAATGGGACGATGGAGATCGAGCGACAGTTGCTCCTTTACTCCGTTGACACTCCGATTACAAAAGTGGGAGAAAACCTAAAAAATTGCTAACTCTCGGCTCACTGGTAAGAATTGCAGCAATTTGGCTATTAAAAATGCTCTCCGTTTTATGGTTTGAAGAGGGATGAGACCCCTTTTTGTAGTCATTCTTGAGCTGGAATGATATTATGCACCCACATGAGAAAACATACTGGTTTTCATGTAGGCGCATGGTCTTGCTTTGGGCACATAGGATGTAGGCGCATGCAAGCTGCGTAGTCGTGGGTTGATTGTGGTGCTGACGTGGCCACATGCTTCGGTGCACGACTTCTCGTGAAGACTAACGTGGCCGTACACTTCGGTGCACGTTTTGATCGTAGCTATGACCAAGTCAGGGGCTACTCTGGCTTGGGCGCATAGCCTGAAACAGGACTATGCGCCCTCTTCCTAGAGGAGCTTGTCTTGGGCGCATAGAGCTTCACAGGATGACTTGGGCGCATAGAGCTTCACAGGGTGACTTGGGCGCATGCGAGTTCACTTGGGCACATATGTCCTCGTTGGCTTGGGCGCATAAGGCTTTATTGCTGAAATTTTCATGCTTCTACAAGACCCCCTTTAAAGTTTTCGATACTTAAACGAGTTCGAAACACTTTGAAAGAAGCATGGACCGTCTTCTCGTGATGTAGTGGGCGCATAGCACGTCTCTCTCTTTGGACACATAGCGTTTGGCCAGCCTGTCAGAGAGACGAATGTTGAGATCTTCCTCGAAAACCTGAACTGACAGATTCATCGGGGTGGAATTTGAAGAGGTCTATCCTTCATACGTTGTCCACGTCATCAAGTGGCAGTCGCATAGTGTACAAGAGGCTGGATCTTCACGTGGGCACATAGGCCATGGTGGGCGCATAGCGCTCAATAGGCACATAGGCGCATAGAAAATAGTGGGCGCATAAGAAGTGGCCCATGTCTATAAATAGGCTCTGAAGGAGAGAGAAAGTTCATTATTCTCCTCTTTTAGAACTTTCAAAAGACTCTTTTTCTCCTTTCTTAACGAATCATGTCTCCCAAGGTCGCCAAGAGATCTGCGAAGGGTAAGGGGGCTGCGCCGAGTGGCTCTCCTCCTGCGACAGCGTCCCCACTAGTCCAGGACCCGATTCTGGGTGAGGCCACGCCTCAAAAACAAAGTCTCAAGCGTTAATTTGTGACGCTCAGACTTTTCTTCTGCCTGGGCGCATACGCCTAAGGCAACATACTTCTGTGGACATTCTTATGCGCCCACAGAAGTCATGCGCCAACACTGTGGTGTGCTATGCGCCTACATGTTGCCATGTTATGCGCCCACATGCTATTTTCACGTTATGCACCCACATACTATTGTACGTTATGCGCCCACATGTTTGTCTTGGGCGCATAGTCCTTTAGGCGCATAAGAGCCCTTCAGCACTTAGTTTTTCCTACGGTTTCTGAGTCTGACTTTCTCTTTTGTCCTTGCAGTAAATATTTTTGTCCCAGAGCTTGAGGGAATCCCTTTCGGCTCTGCCTATCAAGTCCTCGGTACTAGTTTCATAACGAATATGATCAACAAGGTTCAAGCCACGATCAGTCAAAACCAGCCTACGAAACAGACACTCGCCATACTTGAACAGGATAAGACCTTCTTGAGGCGGATGATTAATGATGAGAAGTTCGTGCGTGGAGGGGTACATCATTTCAAGAAGCTGTACTTCCTGTTTGGTGATAGTATGGGTTTGAAGATGGCGAGACCATACGCTTGAGAAACCCAATGGTGATCTGTCCGAAGAATCAGAGGATATAGCTATCGTCGATGGAGCATCAATATCCTTTGTCTGCTTTTACTGTCTTGGCCGTATGGCGACAGATCAAGTGGAAGATGACTCCTGAGCTCCCTGGGGTTATCTCTGAAAGAATACAGTTCGACTCAGGTGATCGGAAGAAGGACACTTTTAAGTGTGTCCGGGGCTCTGCATCTTATTCTACGAGAGGATTGCAACCTGGTGCCGTAGTGAACGATATTCCGACTAACCTCCATCCTTATGCCGCCGACACGATTTGTAATTTGATGATGACGAGGGAGGTATCGTATCCCGCAGGGAAGATACGGATGAAAGGCAGTAGATATCCATCTTCATTCTGGAACAATCTCACTGGCTGGGTGCTTTCCACGTATGAAGCTGCCCTGAAGACTGCTGGCCTTTATTATGCTATTAGGGCCACTAAATATAGTGTAAGGGTCAACTGGCCAATGTTTGTCTCTTTGGCAGAGTTATATAACCTTCACACCTGTACCTTCTTTACTCCGGGTGGGAAGATGGGATTGGCTCTCCACGAGATATAGGAAGTGTCGAAGCTTCCTTGGAGGACGATGCCCTATGAAGAGTACGTGCCTTGTGATAAAGAGCTCCAAGATCTGGAGAATAAAAACTTCGAGATGATTGATGTATACAAAGAATTGCTTTGCCACCTCCTTATCTGTCATAGGATTAATAAGAAAGGGAGGACCGAGGGGACCAATCCCCACACGAGAGCTTAGATGGGCTATATCTTCGTTCAAGGAGAAGGGGAAGATCCGGCCTCCTTCTTGATCTTAAAACCTATGACCAAGTCCGATATAGAAGCCTGGATGACGAATTATGAGACAACGGATACTGAGGACACTGATGATCCTGAGTCCCTGATCGGCCATTACTTTCGTCAAGCTGAATATCCGTTGTCAGAGAAAGCTATGCTGGCAGCTTTCTTAATGATTTGGCTTCATGACTGCATAGTCCCCGGAGGTTCAGGGTCCATTGAGAGAATAAGCCGGGGTATGATACTTTCGGCTGTGAAGCTGGCATTCGGACACCGTCTTGTATTGCTTCCCACGATGGTCTGTGCCACTGGACGAGGTCTACGGGACTTTGTTAGGAATGCGATGACTCCTGACGGCAGGGCCAACTTCGTCCAGACCGAACTTCTGTATCATTTCCTGATGGGGTGGCTGTTACTGCATTGTCCTACCCTGATGAATGCTGGGACGGTGGCAGATTCTTTGGCGGAAGACACCTTTCTTCGTAGATTTTATGATGCAGATTGGACCATCACCGGTGTACCCGCTTGCAGAAAGGCTTTAGGCTTCTTGTAGAACTATGAATTCTTCAGAGTATCCCCTCCATCCGGTAGTGGTAATACAGGAGATATCTTAGTGGATAAGGGAGTTCATGCTACTAGTTTGACTGCTGGGGCGTTTCATTGGCTCCAATCTATTAGACCATCACATCTGGTGCTCCAAAACAGGAATCATGCTTATCTGGAGCCATATCTGCCGAGCCATTTTGTGCAGCAGTTTGGCTACAGCCAGCTCCTTTTGGGAAATGCTAGCCCGCATTTGGAGTCGATAGGCAGCTTAATTGACGGGGCACGTACTTGGATGTACTACAATACTGGGTACACGGGGGCAGTCTTTATTCTGTCCTTAGATAAGCCTGAGATCCATTTGTGCTATGCTGCCGCCAAATTTTATGTTCAGATCAATACTTTTCATCCCCAGTATGATCATGAATAGAGCTTAATGGGGACTCGGTTTGGCCCTCTTCCTGCGAAAAAGGCACCGAAGGGCCGTAGAAAGGAGAGTGCTGTTCCCACCGTGAAGCCAGCCATAGTATTGCGGCCAAAAGCTATTCTTAGGGAGCCAACTGTGTCTCCGAAGAAGGATACGAAAGATGATGATTCTTTTCCTCTCAATCCTTCTCAGAAGAGAAAAGCTTCAACTGAATTGGCCCACGAGCCAAATTTAAAATGGAAGAAAAAAAATGTCGCCCTGAGGAGAGCCAAGGAAGTAGGTGCTGGCTCGCCTCCCTTGAGGAGGTCCTCCCGGCAAACTAGAAGAGGAGGAACGGCGTCGCTGGCCGTTACTATTCAGGAGGTAGATCCCTTCCTAGACTCCATAGCCGTTCTGGTCAAGCCTTTAGAAGCTTTCTCACCCTTGCGTTTGTCCTTTGCACAGGACCCCAGATTTGAAGCTGAGGTAGGTGCCTCCTCGTCTGAGGAGATGGATGTGACAACGGTGTCCCCTGCTCGTCCTCGACCGTTGGATGAAGGCAGGTCTTCTTCAGCTGTAAGACCTGAGCGACGGGGTGATCAAGGTGAAGGCCCAGACCATGACGACGATCAAAAGATTAGTCCCTCCTACGACATATATGTGGGGGATATGTCTGCAATAGGAGCTGCGATAAAAGAGTTGGACAAGAATCAAGTCCAATCGGCTCATCCTCCTGCGGGGATGTCATCTTTACGCCTTTCTTCGGATGAGATTTTTTGAATTCAATTTTGCATGCTTCTCATGAGGCTTACCACGACTATATGTTCCCTTGTAGACAAGGAGAAGGGACCACTCGCGAAGATAGCCCTAGGCATTGGAAAAAGGACAGAAGTTGTCCCTGGCTCTTCCAAATTTGCTGGTGCGGAGGGAGCTATTAGTGAGCCGGTATCGACTACAGAAGGAGAGGTAGAACAGCCTGCTGAGGGGGCTGTCGCTGAATCTGCTCCTGGTCCAGCTGGGGTCGTAGAAGAAACCAGGCCCGATGCCGCTCGGGGCCTTGATATTGTTCTCCTTGAACAGTTTGGGCGTGCTCTTGGTTTCCTTGAAGCCAAGACAGATAGCATAGCCCAGGCTGGAGTTGAGCAAGCCGAAGGTACGAAATTACAACTCTTTCGTATTTTCCTCCCTCTTTTTTTGGTTACTGATGTATATATATTTTTTTTGTCAGGTTCGGCTTCTTGTGAGGTATCCCTTCCTGGCACGGAAGAAACTCTCTAAACCTCCTCTCCGACGACCTCCACTGAAGATGACGAGATGGCCCAGAAAGTCGTCAAAGCTTTCTACTCTGTGCTAAAAGTGAAGCTTCCTAGAGTCCTGAATCAAAATGCTGCCTTTGGCTCTGTGAAGGCTGTTGCCGAATGCCAAGTGGCGGCCCTCGAGAGCATTGCCGGTTATGAAGAGCGGGCCAATACTCTGAGGAAAGTTCTGAGTGACCTGGAGGGTCAGGTGGCCAGGTTTCGGGATGCCAAACAGCGGAGCCCGACGTCGCTATTCCGTGCAGAAGATGAGGCTCTGATCACGGCTCTTGCGGAAGAGAAGATTACTTTCTAGGCGAGGAAGGATGCCCTCGTTCGAGAGATTGGCGAATTGGCTGACCAGTATTTTTAGTTCAACACTGCAAGTGAGGCACGTGCTACCTCGAAGAATAAACTGGCTGCACAGATTATCGAGAAGTATAATCACATTATGCAGATCCAGAACGAGATCGCTCAACTAGAAGCCGAATTGAGGGTGACAACATCTGAACATGAGGATTATTTAGCTCAGGCTGCCATGACCGTCACCACTTCTGCCCATTTAGAAGAACAGCTGGCGAAGTTGGAGGGAGAGCATCTGAGTCTGATCCTTTTTGAGGATGAAGCTGCTCGCCAAGAAGAGGCGCGTCGTCGAGCTACCGCAAAGTCTAAAGCTGAACTCACGGCTCTAAGGGACAACATCAATCGCCTATGTATCCCTTAGATTCTTTGTAACTCCTTTTTTTTCTCAGCCGTCACGGCTCTTGTACCCTTTTTCCGTCTCTTGATAGACGTAAAGAATCTTTTCAAAGTGAATGTGGTTTTGTGAAATATCGGAACTAGAGGTAACGTGGACGTAACAAGGATATTTCTGGTGGGTATTCTGCTAGGGAATTTTGATGTGGACCTATTATCCGTTTTATGTTCAAGGTTTTTTGAATATAGATAATAAGTTGAACGAAGCTGCTAGTAGAGGTAATATGGACGTAATAGCAGACGATGTTCTATATCTGACCAGTGGTTATATGGACGTGAAAAGATATATAATGTTAGGTGGGAGTGGATAATTCAGAGGTAATATGGACGTGATTATCCTTGATGAATGCTTTGCTCAGAGGTTATATGGACATGGCAAAACATTTCTTAATCATTCCACTAGGGAAATAATTATTGGAAAATAATTCAGAGGTAATAGGGACGTGACTTGTTTTCGTCAAACCTAGTTTGGATAGAGTCAAAAACGGGAATGATTCTACTGGAGAAATATTTTAGAGGACCTATTATCCAAGGCGTATTCAAGACTCTTGAAATACGGATAATAGTTAGATAATTTTTTTGAATCACATAAACATCGCACTGTAAATTTACATGACTGAACATATGTGACCATTATGCAAAAAAGGTTACACATAGTATTTCTTCAGGAACTTGCCGTTGATAGGCATCATGAGCAAGTCACCATCAGGCTTGGTTAGTCGGTACGCACCGTTAGAATACACTGATTCTATGATAAAAGGACCCTCCCATTTTGGCTAAAATTTTCCTTTTGTTTTGTGTGTCATGACCATTGGTCTTCTCAATGCTAAGACTTGATCACTGACTTGGAAGATTCTTTCCTTCACCTTTTTGTTGAAGGCTCTGTAATGACGTGCTTGGTATAGCTCAATACGCTGCTGAGCTAACAAGCATTTTTCGTCTAGTACTTTGAGCTCCTATAGACGCAGACGGTAGCTCTCTTCGGTAGTCAACTCGCTGGCTAAGGCTACTCGAAAAGAAGAAATCTAGTTTTCTAGGGGAAGAACTACTTCGCTCCCATAAACTAGAGAGAATGGTGTACTGCCTGTTGGAGTTCGGACTGTTGTACGATAGGCCCATAAACATTCACCGAGCTTCTCATTCCAATTGCGCTTGTTTGAAGACACAAACTTTTTAAGAAGTTTTATGATGGTTTTATTGAAGGCTTCTGCTAGCCCATTAGCCGCTGGATTGTAGGAAGTAGAGGCTACGTTCTGGATTCGATTCCTATCGCAGAACCGATAGAATGCATGGCTTGCAAATTGTGGACCATTATCATAGATGATCCTGTGAGGTAGGCCGAAACGGTAGATAACGTGATGTTTGATGAAACTGATCACGTTTGACGCCTTCACTTCGGTGAGTGGTATAGCTTTCGCCAATTTGGAGAAGTAATCGGTTATGGCTAGGATGAACCGATGTCCTTTGGAGGATGGCAGGCTGATTGGTCCTATGACGTCCATGTCCCAGGCTTTAAAAGGCCATGATGCTGCCGTTGGGTATAGAAACTTCGAAGGTTGATGAATAAAATCGACGTGGAGCTGACAGGCCCTACACTTTCTTGCATATTTAACAGCATCTGCTATCTTTGTGGGCCAATAATAACCCATTCGTTTGAGGCAATCTTGTAATTTGGGCCTAGTTGATGTGCACCACAAACTCCGTCGTGAGCCTCCCAGAGTGCATGATTGGCTTCTATGTCTGATAAACATCGTAACAGTAGTCCATCGTAAGAGCGTCGGTACAATATCTTGGTAGCTGTGTCGTAGTAAAATCTGAGGGATCGCCTTTGGATAGACACTGCTTCCTTCGGGTCCTCGGGAAGGATTCCATAGCCGGCGTAGTCTATGAAAAAAAATATTCAGTCTTTAATATCGATATTTTTTTCATTGTGTAACTGTGATGAATATACAAGGTATTTTTTACACAGAATAGTTCTCGACCAGACACTGTGATCGACTGCTGAGTATTGGTAGGGACGATCAAGAAAGCAGTGAGACCGGCTAGAGCATCTGCTTCTATATTCTATAGTCGAGACACGTGCTCGATAAAGAATCCGGTAAAAGTAGATGCCAACTCGATTATTGCTCTGTGATAGGGGATGAGATCTTAGTGATGAACTTCATAATCCCCTCGAACCTAACTAACTATTAGCTTAGAATCGCCGTAGGCTTCAAGATAGTCAACTCCCAGTTGTTTTGCAAGTTACAGGCCGATTAATAGGTCATTATATTCGGCCGCGTTGTCGGTGCATGGTTCCATGAGAGAATATGTACGATGAATAACCAGATGATCAGGTGACACGAGTACGCGCCAACTCTGGCCACAATATTTTCTTTTGGTCCTGTTCTCGACACACCGTCAAAGAACATTCGCCAAATGGGGATTTCTTCAGTTGTAGTGTTAGACTCTACTACTTCATCGGGGATTTCGTCGTAGAGTTTGGAAGATTCTGGCACCGGATGAGCTACTAGGAAATCAGCTAATGCTTGGCCTTTTACTGCCTTCTGAGGAACGAAGAGCATATCGTATGGAGTCAACAGCATTGTCCGTGTAGCTAAACGGGAATTGAGAGAACCCGGTTTAGTCATGTGTATTCTAAGAGGATTGACTTTGGATATGATATAGATACTCTGTCCAGACACATAGTGGCGTGTCTTCTGGATGGCAAATACCAGTGCAAGGTATTCCTTCTCTACTGTGTGTATCTGTGTTCGACACCCACCATTGTGCGGCTGAGGTAGTAGATTGCCTGTTCATGGCCGCCTTCATTCTTCTGAGCTAATAGGGCGCCAAGAAAGTGGTCCATAGCACGAACATATAGTAAGAAGGGCTTCCCCATTATTGGAGCTATCAATACTGGGGGCTTGTAAGATACTTTTTGATGTTGTCAAACGCACGTTGACATTGTTCAGTCCAGACGAAAGATACGCCTTTCTTCATGAGCTGAGTGAATGGTTGACACCTTCCAGAAAGGTTCAAAATGAATTATCTGATGTAGGCTAGCCTTCCTTGTAGTCCACGTAGCTCTTTGTGGTTTCTTCCAGAAAGGTTCAAAATGAATTATCAAAATAAATTATATCGAGGATAGCCTTCACTTTCTTTGGGTCAAGATGTATACCCTTTGAAGTGATGACGAAACTAAGGAACTTGCCGCGGGAGACTCCCAGAAAAGACTTGGTTGGATTCATCATGAGTTGGTGTGCACGCATTAGTTCGAACACCGTTCTCAAGTCTTGGAGGTGGTTGCCCTTGAGACGAATATTAACTGCGATATCGTCTACGTAGCACTCCACAGTTTTACGTAAATGATCGCAAAAAATTGTGTTCATGGCTCGCTGGTATGTCTCCCCTGCATTCTTCAATCCGAAGGGCATCACCGTATAGCATTATACCCCCAACGATGTTCAAAAAGATGTGTGCTTCTTGTCATCGGAGAACATCTTGATCTGGTTATAGCCCGAGAACCCATCCATGAATGACATCCGCTCGAAGCTGCAAGTATTGTCAATCATTACGTCGGTGATCGGTAGAGGGAACTCGTCTTTCGGGCATGCAGAGTTCAAATCACGGTAATCGATACAGACTCAAACTTTACCGTTCTTTTTTATGACTAGAATAATATTGGCAACCCAGTCAGGGTATTGTTCTTCGCGAATGAATCCACTGGCAATGAGCTTCTTGACTTCATTCTCGATGGCCTCCATGACATCTGGTCGGAATCGTCGTTGTTGCTGCTTTACTGGCTTAGCTTTAGACGAAATAGTCAGGCGGTGCATGGCGACTTTAGGGTCCAGGCCTGGCATGTCTTCATAGCTCCATGCAAAGACGTCGATGTATTCTCTTATAAGCTGTATAAGAGATTAGCTTTCATCGCTAGATAGACTTTCGCTGATGAAGATTGGTTTAAAAGATGATTCATCTCCTAAATTGACTTGGACAACTTTGTCTTCGGTAGGTGGTTCATGTTGTTCGAAGCGCAGCTCCCACCTAGTATCCATCTTTTGAGCCTATTGTTCAAGCTCGATTGATTGGACATCATCCGCAATTTGGTCAACAAAAACCATGTTGACGGACAGAGTTACTTTGAACATGTCTCCAATACTGGAATCTGAGTCCCAGAGGGAGGAATCAGAAGAATAAGAACAATGATCTGCTTTATCATCTGATCTTTCGGGAGTTGTTGGAGGAGCAACATAACCCAAACCAACACCATTTCGCTGATAGTAGTTCTCGGGTTTGCCGGGAGGAGTAAAGTGTCGTATTGGCAACCGTCGTCCCCGGCCGTAATTTAGTCCCTGGGCACTTTTGATGTCATATCCCATGTTCTGGATGATATTCTTGGCCTGCCAACTATACCGGAAAAGTTGCATTTTCTCAGAGTCATAGTCAGCTTCTGTGTTGTGCTTGGGAGAAGTAGAGTCCGGAACGAACTTTCTTTCGCCAATTATTCGACCGAAGATGATTAGTTCTTCATCCTTCTTTCTGGCTGGAACGATGAAGTAGTGGATACCTTCTGGGTAAACTTTTTCTTGCAGGTGATGCGTCGTGACCGACATACAGAGGTATAGTCCTATACCGTGCTTTAGAGCGTATATCGTATCTATGTACTGGTTTACAGATTGATAGACATCGGAGTAATTCAAAGATAAACCTTTACTAAGAAAATACGCAAGTTCTTCTTCAGGGATAATATCATTTACCGAAGGTACATTATTATGAGTATTGATGTACTCATTGAGAGGATCATCATCTGGAAGAGGAGCCATAGTCTTGGCCAAGTTCACCACGTAGGGTAATTCTTCATGATTGGGAGGACGAACTTCGATAGGTTCCTCTTGAGGTTTAACCTTGTCAGGGTTCTTGGGGAGAGTGATGGTCAATGGTTTGACCTTGTCAGGGCTCTTCTTTTTCACCCAGATTATGAGAGGCTTCGGAGTACTTTTTGGAGTAGTACGTCCTTTGACTCGGATAATCAGGGGACCATCATTGGAGGATGAACTTGCTTCAGCTTCATTGTCAGCTTCGTTGCCATTATCCTTGGGGGACTGAGATTGGTAAAGTACCGAATCTCCATAGTAGGCTTTGATGCCCTTAAAAGGATCGACATCGACAAACTTTGTCTTCACGACACCGTCGCTGTTGACATACTTGAAGCACTGGTGAAGTGTGGAAGGAAAGATCATGTTCTCGTGTATCCATGGACGTCCCAACAAGACGATGTAGGATACATTGGCATCGATCACATAGCAGAAAACCTCTGTTCGGAGATCACCGATCTGGCACTTGAGACGGATCTTGCCCAACGGGTGGCTTCGACCAGCATTGAAAGCCATGATAGTTGTATTGGTTGCAGATAGCTTGTGCAGAGGGATTCCCAGAATTTGAAGTAAACTTATAGGAATGATGCTAAGGGAGGATCCTGGATCGATATGCATGCGGTCCACCTTGATCGCCCCGATATACCTTGTATAGTATAGGGGTCTATCATGACGATTATTTTTTAGCATGACCTCCTGTGAAAATATGATGTTGGACACCACTTCTATAGTACTATGGCAGTGGGGACATGAGACAGGGTCTTCAGCGGGGGCTTTGACTTCAGCGAGATAAGAGTCGACATGTAGTAATGCCTCGCTTAAGGCCTTTCGCATTTCTTTGGAGAGTCGCAATAGATCAAACAGGGACAACCTGGCCGGTGTATTGGCTAGTTATGCCAGTATGTCAAAGTTGTAGGGCCGGTCCATGCCTTCGGGAGCTGGCACCTTCAGAGACTTGTCAAATCGCATCTCCTTCTGCTTGGCTTTGTCGGTAGTTGGAGGCTTAGACGGGCCGGCTTCTGAGCTTGTGGGGGTCGCAGAAGCTTGAGAAGGTACTACTTCTTCTTGTGCGGGATCGTACGTCCGAAGATAAGTCTTCCCTGATCGCGTCTCGCCAAATAGAACCTCGTAGATGGAAGAAGACACCATATGGCATGACTTGTATTTCTTGCCCTTTTTTGCTTTGGGAGATACCACCCCCTATTTTATCTCTTGCACAAGGTCCAGATGGACCCACATGATCTCACCACGTTCAGTCGTGAGTGGCACTAAGGTTGAGTTGCGAGCTGGTGGTAGGTTGACGACTTTCATTATTGTCTTGGGGATCGGGATCACGCCGTCTGGGACTTCTGTGGGAGAAAAGTCACCAAACTGAAGAGAGATCATGTTAGAAGATACGACCTTGTCTTCAGCTTCGAGGTTGATCACTTGGCTGTCGATGAGCTGTTGTATCTTTTTCTTCTTCAGGATGATGCAGTCCTTGGTGGAATGATGCACGTACTGATGATAGAGACTGTACTTGGGATCATTGAGCTGGTTCGCCTCTGCAGGTCATCGTGGTGGAGGCAATGTCAGCTTATTACCCTTCGTCAATGTGTGAAAGATGGTAATGACATCGTCTTCGTCAAAGGAGAAGGTCTTCTTAGGCTTGTCGGAGGCGCCCTGAGAATTGGAAGCTCCCTTGGAAGTGTCGGCTTTCAGGACTTCTTTCCCTTTACCTCCACGGACAGGGATAGTTTGAGGATGCTTGCCATTGTCTTCAGATTTAGGTGTTTTCAACCCCAGTAGTTCCAGATTAGGAATGTTATTTTCAGCAGCATCAGCGGTCCCAATAAAATTGGGCCATGTATCATACTTATGTATACCCAGACAAAACTTTACCGTAGGAAGAAAGTTATGTCGACCAGTATCTATAAGTTCTGAGTCTGGTATGTCGAAGGATATCTTCAGTGCTAGCCGCCTGAAGCGTTCGATGAAGGTGATGACAGACTCAGTCCTTCTTTGCTTGGTCTCGATGAGGGTGGACATACTAACATGCATGCCACTCTCGTAAAACCTGTTGAGGAATAACCTCTCCAAGTCTTTATATGAATTGATACACCCGTCAGGCAGACTGCAGAACCATTCGAAAGCCACCCCCTGCAAGGTGCTAATAAACAGCTTTGACAAGAACGGATCGTCCTTGGGTAAGTGTAGAGTCTGCGTGTTAAAGTATGTCATGTGTTGACGAGGAGAAGTCAATCCGTCAAATGAATTTAGCATCAACGGCTTGTAGTTAGGAGGGCAAGTAGCATTCTCCTATTCAGTAGGATAAGGTTGAGATGTCCCCATCTTCTGAAGCTCGTCTTTGTGTGAGATGGTGTCAAGATGGGTGTCCAGGGAATCAATTACATCCTGTTAATTAAGCAGGTGTTGGGAAACGGTTGCTGAACGGTTGTCAGACGTTATTGGCGAAGGACCACCCCAGCATTTGTAAGATTTAGGGGAGGCACAATAGAATGATACTCCTTTTGTAGTGAAGGAGGGTTGTTGCTATGAGCTGGACTAGCATGAGCCGAGACGTTCTATTAAGGTGGAGGAACAGCCCCAACAGCTTGGACCGCCATGATACTGGTCAGCATATCAGTGATCTTAGCGAATGCTGTTTCAAGACCCTCTAGCCGTTTGCTGGTCTGATCACTGGCTTCTTTAGGTCTTTCTCCGTCTGATATATATGTAGATAACATGTGAGGATGAACAGAGAAAACATTACAACTGGTGCTGATACTGTCTGTCTCTGAGTTGATAAGTCCTTCATCTTCAGGTAGAGGAGGTAGATAGTCGCCATCAGACTCGAAGGGATCATCGTCCTTTGGAAGGCTACCCTCAGTGTGAAGGTCATCCATTTCAGACTCTGAGGGAATACTACCCCCAACTTGGGAGTCTTCGTCATCCATACGAAATCTCGCCTTTGTCCGAGTACCCATATAGACTCCTCCAGATATGACAGCCTGCTGGCCATCTGTTGGTAGACTTCGTCTTCTTTTTCTTGCGAAACTGAGATAGAAAGTTGGGTTCGTGGTCCACCGTCTTTGATTGGGGCTTCTGTAAGGGGGATCCCATGAAGCCATGTTGGATGAGACATACAGCGGCTTTTCATCGTCAAAGAAATGCAGCTGTCGGAACACAGACTGTCTCTGAAGTACTCTTGTTGCTTTGGAGCAGCAACAATTGATGACAATACTGGTGTACTGATGTGCACTATAAATTTTTATGTCCTCCCTCGCTTTACGCTTATGATTTATCATGCCGCGTAAGTCAGCGGAAGGGAGTTTTGCCTTACAACCCATGTTGTATGCATCGTCGAGCTTTGTATACGGGTTCGTAAGGAGAGTTGGCGCATCCAGACTTATTTTACGTGCAGGGGAAACCCCCACACCTAAGTTCTGTGATGTCCTTGAAGACAGTCCCGTGCTATACGCGTTGGGGCATGTCTTTTTGCTGTGGGCACATAGGCCTTGGAGACTGGCTTTGGGCGCATGTTTCTTGGCAGCGTGCCTGAGCCTCTTTGATGTGGGCGCGTAGTATGGATCCAGTGAGCCTGGGCGCATGATCCTGGATGACCAATCTGTTGAAGACAGAGGCCTTCTGATTGGAGTTATGCGCCCAAACATCCCCTTGGGCGCATGCTCGGTGGAGCAGCGCTGTTTTTGTTGGCCCAATAATTGTATCATGTTTTTTGAATATGGTTAATATGTTAAGTTTAGCATTTCATTATCACTAATCTTCATACTATCGCTATAACATTTCTGCTTATACCTTTGGTGATATGTGCCTATTGGTTAACATTTTAGTGATATGAGCTTATTTATCTTAAATTTAATCGGGTTGCCAAAATCAAAACTATGTTTTTGATTGTGGTTATTCAATTAAGTTTAATCATTATGATATCACTAACATTTATTCTATCACCTTAGCACTTATACTTAAAATCAGCATTGTCCTAATATGCATTAAACTTATCATACTTGCTACTATGTACATTGCTTTGTTCGTCTAACATGTACATACAGAAAAATAATAAGCAAGATTAATGTGGATATATGCAATGAAGAAATCATGGTGGGCCAAAGACGACGGATCCTACAAGATTTCTCTGGACAGCTGCCGTGGACAGCTACCGCCAAGAGAAAAAGCCAACATCTATCAAGGAAAGAAGCCATACGAAGCCATCATCATTTCAAGACTCTGAAGAAGCCTGCACCTGCTACAGTATTTCTGGAGTCTTTAATGAGTCTTAGGAATAATTATAAACATAAGAAATAGATGGTAAAATCGAAAGCTAGGGTAAAAATTAGCCCATGATCGTTTTCGGATGGAAATTGGCATACCGACGCTATACCGGTCTATACCGACGGTATACCGATTTAGTTCACAAAAAGTTTCTGTCTACAAAATTGGCATACCGACGGAATACCGATCTATACCGACGGTATACCAATTCAGTAACGTTGAAATTCCAACGGTCGGAATTCGAGCATTTAATGATCCCAACGGCTATATTTCTAGTCGTTGCATTCCAGATCGGCATACCGACAGTATACCGATGACATACCGATTATTGACTGAAAAGTTGCCTTTGAGCTCTTTTCAATGCTTTGGTTATAAATAGCCTTGAACCCCTTCATTCAAGGTTGATGCTTTGAGCCTAAAAATTTCTAAACCACCAAAGCCTATCCACAAACAACTCTTCAAAGCTTTCATTTTTCATCCACAAATTGTGTTAGAGTTATTGAGTTGAAAAGTAAGATCTTCATCTTGTTGTATAAGGAGATCAAAACCTATTGTGAAAGGTTGAAGTTGGAGAGTTTTTGTATCCAAACTCTCGGTTGAAGTTGGAGAGCTTCGTATCCAAACTCTCGGTTGAAGTTGGAGAGTCTTCGTATCCAAACTCTCGGTTGAAGTCGGAGAGGCCTTCGGACTAAAGCTCTCATGTAAGAAGTTGGCGAGTTCTTCGGATCCAAACTCGTGTGTAACTAATTACTCAAATAGTAGATTAAAGCCGGAGAGTGTTCCGAGACTGGAGTGCCCCTTGGGAGGCTACCAAGATATATCGTGTGTCAGTATTGTTGTTGCTTCTTCTCTTGCACTTATATTTTTTAAATTGCCCATTAGCTTGTGCTAAGTGCTTGATTAGTTAGCTTGACCCTATTAACCCCCCCTCTAGGGTTCCTACAGTTTTCTTCCAGCTTCGCCTCCTTCATTTGTGAGCCTCGCTGGGTTTGTCCAGAGTGTCGAACACTCCGATTCTTTGCATCGTAGTGCTTTCCTTTGCCAAGTCTCGAGCGTCGAACACTCTGTTGTTGGTTGTACAGGAAAGAAGTAACTGGGCTAGTAGAGCCTGGAACGGTATGAGCCTTCTCCATTTGGGGAGCTTCTGTGGCAGGGTCATGCACCCATGTGACAGAGTCCTCCAGTTGCATATCTGCTATGACACTAGCAGGATATGCACAGCGAGCTTTCGGAAGCCAAGTCTTGCGAGACTTGTTTAGCTTCGCTGATTTTGAAGGAGTAAAGCCATCCCTCGAGAGCATCTCTTCGAATGCCTGCTGATCGAACTTTACGATCAACATCTTCTGAGTGCTCCCCACTTTGTCGGTATCGGATTGCATCACTACCTTTTCGTCAGAGAAAAAGGTAGTCCCTAGCAGAGTCGCTATTTTTGTTGACACACACAAAAAGAAGAAGATACGATATCTTTTCTTTATTGGCGCAAGGCACCACAAATCGAGTATGCCTGAGAGATCCTGCGCTGAGGATCCCTGAGTACAAAAAAAGAATTTTGGGGAATGGGACGATGGAGATCGAGCGACAGTTTCTCCTTTACTCTGTTCACTACAACAAATAGGGCCTACAATAGCAGTTTTTCTATAGCGTTCAAGTGTCCCGCTATAGAATGTTATCAATAATAGCGTTCTTTCTGCAATGCTATAAAAATATCTATCTATAGCATTTCTTGAATGCTGTAGAATATATGTTGGTGCCAATAATTTTTGCTGACTTTGGTTTTGGAGGCAAACCAAAATATTTCCCTCAAAACTAAAATTTGGGAGACACATAGTACAAAATTAAAATTCTTATTACTAAACATAGCCTCTCCGCCTTTCCATTCTCTCTCCCATGCCACTATTTCCTATCCGATATTTAGGTCAGCAGATTGGGAGAAATAGGTCATCTCCTCCTCTAAAAATTCCTCCTTTCAAATTTCCTCTTTCTCTCATTCTCTGTGACCGACGAAGTAAAGAGACAAGCTGGCCTCCATCACCGCCAAGTCAATGAAGAGACGAGCTTCCTCGACGTTTAGTCGACACCACCGGTGGAAAGAAAATCGACGCCATCACACCAAAGGTGCTTCCACCAGAATATTGATTTTTGTTTGAGAGTTTCCTTTTCAGTATTTTGTTGATTTTAGCAGCATGGTAATGGTTATATCTATGTGCAACTATGGTGATGATTAGCAGGATTGTGATTTTGTGTAGCAGTAGAATGATAGTTATGAGAATAATGTCTATGTGCATGTAGTTTATGAGCTGTATGTGAGTACGTGTATATGTAAGCATGTTTACGTGCTGCATGTGGGTGACGTGTTTGACTATTTTGAGTAGTCTTGTGCTTTGTGTGTGTCTTATGTGATTGGGTTTGAGGTTGAGCAACCTGTTTTCCTAATCTAATCTCTAATTTCTTAGAGGCAGCATGCAGTTCATTACACTTGGTATTTAAACCATAAATTTTAGCAATAGAGATCTTGTGTCTATTCTTTTCTTCAGTAAGCTCAGTGTTGAGTGCTGTGATCTTATGTGTTTGCTTTTCAATAAGTGCTTCGACGTCATGTAGGCTTAGCTTAAGCTTAGACACCTCATTAGTGACTTCCGTGGGTAGAGTGTCTCTAACATTATCAAGCAAAGAAGAGAGGTTTTGAATCTCTATTTTATAGCTTTTGATCTTCTCCTTAGCATGCTTATACTTACTAATGACTTTCTTGTGGTCATTTAGTAAATCATTAAACGCATCGCCAAGTTCATCAAAAGTGAAGTCATCGAGAGTTTTGTTAGTTACCTTATCGGATGTTGCCATTAGGCAGACATTAGGGGTTTCTTGAGGAGAGTCATTTTTTTCTTCAGAATCACATGCCTCACTTTCATGCCAAATGCTAGTGTTGGCATATTTTCTTGAAGAGGACTTCTTATAGGTCTTCTCATATCGGTTGCCTTTCTTTGCGAATGGACAGTCTTTTCGGACGTGTCCAGTCTTCTTGCAGCTGTAGCACGTTGGTTCTTCCTCGTCATCTTCTTGTTGTTCCTTCTTTCTTCGATTGAAACGAAGGAACTTCTTGAAGTTGCGGACTAGAAGAGCTTGATCACCACCTTCAGAATTATCGTCATCAGTCTCTTCAGGATCAGCCCTTCGACGATGAGCCTTTATGGCAATCTCTTTTGCCTTTGGAGCAGGTTTTTCGAAGTCTTTGAGGTCAAGCTCGTGGGTCATCAACTTTTCCATCAAAGTATCCATAGACATTGTAGTGAGATCATTGCCTTCTATGATAGCAGTTACCTTAGGGTTCCAAATCTTCGGTAGCCCCCTAAGTAACTTGCAGATCTTCTCATGATTTGTATATTGTTTGCCAAGAGATAACAAGGGATTGATGATGTCAAGGAACCTTGAAAATATTTGGGTGATCGTCTCATTAGGCTTTATCTTGAACGTCTCGTATTCTTGAGTGAGACGACTGATTTTCGACTTCTTGACTTGGGTGGTTCCTTCATGCGTCACTTCTAGAAGTTTTAATACTTCGTGCGAGGTGGTGCATGTCGAAACCCTGTTGAATTCATTCCTATTTATTGCACAAAATAAAGCATTAATAGCTCTCGCGTCTAGACTCGCCTGTTTTTTTCCTCGTCGGAATATTTGTCGTTGGGTTTCTCGACGTGATCTCCATCGATAACTATTCTAACGAGCTTTTTGTAACCATCGGTGACAATGGTCCACAGGTCAAAGTCTAGAGACTTGAGATAAAAACTCATCCTTATTTTCCAATAGGTGTAGTTTGTTCTATCAAATAGGGGTGGCCTATAAGTGGACTGCCCTTCATCATGATTGAAAAACATAGGTTGTGTGGTTGCCATGGATCAGCTCTAGGATGTTGTCCTTGTTCAGAGAATAGAGCTCTGATACCAATTGAAGAACAAGTAGGCAACTCTAGAGGTGGATGAATAGAGTTTATGACAATAATAGCCAATTAAAAATTAAACTCTTTCACCAATAGTAAATAATCAGAGTAAATGCGAAAATTATAAAGAGTAAGAAAGCATACGCAAACACAACCAATTTTAACCTGGTTTCCCTCCTGGAGGACTAGTCCAGGCCTGAGAACTCTAGCCCAGGATTAAATACACTATTTGTGAAATAGTAGTTACACCGTGTACCTTTTCTTCAGAAGACCTCATCAACTTCTTATAAAGATCGCAGTGGCGATGCTTGGAATTTTCTAAGCGACTTTCTTAACTCTTGCACAAACTCCTAACTGAAGAGCACTAAGCACTTTGAGCCTTAGGGAGCTTGTGGCTAGTAGATGAGAAGGATAAGGCTTGTATAAAGCTTTAGAGAGAAGAGAAGAGAAGATTGGATGATTGAAAATGAGAGAATTCAAGGCTTATTTATAGGGTTCTAGCTAGGCAGAATTCGGCCAGAATTTTGTGTCAAGAATTCAAAATTTTGGCCGTTGGACAACTAGCATGTAGCAAACCCTAAAAATTAGGGTCCTGTAATTTAGGGGACAGAATTCGGCCCAAACTCTGTGTGGAGGCAGAGTTCGGCCCGAACTCTGTCTCCAGGAGACAGAATTGCTCAAATGGGCTATTTAGGCTAGTTTAGTTTGGTGGAGCTTTTGGTTTGTGGCTTGGATATAGGTATAGGCCCAAACTACTCAGTGCGACTCAGTTTACATCTATCTAGACTCAAGAAAAGTAAAAATATATAATCAAAACTGAGTACGCTGCAGGAACGAACCGACGTCCGTCTTGCACTGAGTTCTGTCTTGATGTGCCATATTGAATTATGACAAGTATTATATTGTCAATTTTATCAATATTTGGTTGACTGTGATTTTGTGTCAACAATAAGAGACGACTGTTCGCCATGGACAAAAGTTATACAAACTTTTTGTATTGATCGCATGAGAAAGAGCATAAAAGAGCTCATAAACAAAAGATCTAAATACAAGTTTATTCTGGGGAAGTAAGATGATGGAGATCAAACACTAAGGTTGATTTTTTTTACTTCGTTGACGATTTGATGATGAAAAGAGAGAAAATTACAAGTCTTTTGCTCAACGACAAGGTAGACGATAATTTGGTTTTCTAAAGTTTGCTCCAAATCTCTGAGTCTTTGGGGGGGATTGAAATGAAGGAAGGATCATTCTATTTATTGTGATCTAGAAAATCTACCCATACGTGAACGAATGATGCATGCATGGATTTTGGCGCACAGGGGTGCTGCGTGCATGGTTCTTGAACATAATAAAGTTACAATTTTGCGCATATGATGCAGCTATCTACCATGTGGCTGTCGTTGGGATAAGGTGGTTGCTGAGATCTTGGGCCGTTGACATCCGTCATAGGCATGACTGAGTCGTATGAAACATGGCACATGTTAATGATTCAAATATCTCGATATGTTGGAACAAAAAATATTTGATGCGCAGAAAAAAATCAGCGGATAAAGGGACTTGGCGTACGACTTCCTGGGCGCGTGTCTAGTACTCTAGGCGCATGGCTTCAAAAGAGCATTCGTAGATTTATCTTTGCCAGCTATGTTGCATGGCACAGCCGTAACCTACCATCGAGTAATGATTACACCGACGTAAGCTGTCAACTCATACTTTAAAGTATTTTTGTCTTCTTCTGAAGATGGCTTTGCTGTGCCAACTCCTTATGGCGTATAACGCTACTGTTGTATTACCACATATGGTCATTGTTGACCCAAACTGGATTACAATCAACCTAATCTTGATAATTAATAAAATAATATTTGTCATAGTCAAACTAGACACATCAAGCTCTATCAACATCCAAGATCGATCACCTCATCATATCAGCTCAAGACGACATCTGCTTCAGACCAGCTGCTCTTTGTATTCTAGAGTCTGTATTTTACTTTTATTGAGTCTAGACAAATGTACATTGAGTCATACTGAGCATCTTAGGGCTAGACTTATCCCTCACAGCTCCACTCAAGCAAAAGCCAAATCAGCCCAACAAGCCCAACTGCTTTTGAATATTCTGTCCCTATGGAGACAGAGTTCGGGCCGAACTCTGCCTCCACACAGAGTTTGGGCCGAACACTGTTCCCTAATTTTTAGGACCTAATTTGTAGGGACTGTGAGATGCTAGTTGTCCAACGGCCAAAAATTTGAATTCATGACACATAATTCTGGCCGAATTCTGCCTATCCCGACTAGTATAAATAGGCCTTGAATTCTCTCATTTCAATTCATCCAATCTTCTCATTCACTTCTCTTCTATAGCCTACATACTAAAAAGCCTAATCTTTCCATCCAACTTAGCCATCAAACTTCCCAACCGTCCAAGGTGCTCAGTGTGAGTCAACTAGAAGTTTGAGTGCAAGAAGTTATAAGTCACTTGGAAAAGTCCAAGTTTTGCCACAACGATCTTTGTAAGAAGTTGACGTGCTCTTCTGAGAAAAGGCACGGGGTGTAACTGCTATTTCACAAATAGTGGATTTTAATTCTGAGCTAGAGTTCTCAGGTTTGTATATGCTCTCTAGATCTTTTTATTTCCGCATTTACTACTCTGATTATTTACTGTTGGTGAAAAGAGTTGATTTTTATTTGGCCACTATCATTATAAACTCTATTCACCCCCCTCGAGAATTGCCTATCTGTTCTTCAATTGGTATCAGAGCTCTGTTCTCTTAATAAGGACTAACATCCTAGAGCTGATCCATGGCAACCACACAACCTATGTTTTCCAACCATGGTTAGGAACAATCTACTCATAGGCCACCCCTATTTGATGGAACCACCTACACCTATTGGAAAACTAGAATGAGTTTCTATCTCAAGTCTGTAGACTTTGACCTGTGGACCATTGTCACAGATGGTTACAAAAAGTCCGCCAGAATAGTTGTCGAGGGAGATCTCATCAAGAAACCCAACGAAAAGTATTCTGACGAGGAGAAAAAACAGGTGAGTCTAGATGCTAGAGCTATTAATGCCCTTTTTGTGCAATAGACAGGACTGAATTTAACAAGGTCTCGACATGCACCACCTCGCACGAAGTATGGAAGCTTCTGGAAGTGACGCATGAAGGAACCACTCAAGTCAAGGAATCTAAGATCGGTCGTCTGACTCAAGAATACGAGGCATTCAAGATGAAGCCGAATGAGACGATCACTCAAATGTTCACGAGGTTCCTTGACGTCATCAATCCTCTATCATCTCTTGGCAAAGAATACTCCAATCATGAGAAGATCCACAAGTTACTCAGGTGGCTACCGAAGATCTGAAACCCTAAGGTAACAACAATTATATAAGGCAATGATCTTCCCAAAATTTCTATGGAAACTTTGATGGGAAAGCTGATGACCCACGAGCTCGACCTCAAAGACTTCGACGAACCTGCTCCAAAGGCAAAAGATATTGCCCGAAAAGCTCATCGTCGAAGGGCTGCTCCTGAAGAGACTGACGACGAAAATTCAGAAGGTGATGATCAAGCTCTTCTAGTCTGTAACTTCAAGAAGTTCCTTCGCTTCAACCGAAGGAAGAGAGATCAACAAGGAGACGACAAGGCAGAACCTACCTACTTCGGATGCAAGAAGACTGGACATGTCAGAAAAGACTGTCCGACTGCAAAGAAAGGAAGCAAGTACGAGAAGCCTTACAAAAAGTCATCCTCAAGAAAGTATGCCAATACTAGCATCTGGCATGAAAGCGAAGCCAGTGACTCTGAAGACGAAGATGACTCTCCTCAAGACACGGCTAACGTCTTCCTAATGGCAACTTCTGATAAGGTAACCAATGATCCTCTCAATGACTTCACTTTTGATGAACTGGACGATGCGTTCAATAATTTATTAAATGATCAAAAGAAAGTACTTGGCAAGTACAAGCATGCTAAGGACAAGATTAAAGCACATAAAGTAGAAATTCATAAACTTTCTTGTCTTCTTGATAATGTTAAAAATACTACATCTACGGAAGTCACTGATGAGGTATCCAAGCTTAAATTAAGCTTACATGATGCCGTTATTGAGAAGAAGACACGTGAGATCTCAGCACTCAACAAAGAGCTTGCTGAAGAAAAGAATAATCACAAGATCTCTATTGCCAGGATTGATGGTCTGAATGCAAAGTGCAATGAACTGAATGCTGTCTCTAAAAAATTAGAGATCAGATTGGGGAAACAGGTTGCTCAACCTCAAACCCAATTTCACAGTCACAAAACACAAACAAAATATCGGACTACTCATAATAGTAAAATATGTCACCCACATACAGCACGTAACCATGCTTATATGTACACGTACTCCCACGCAGCACGTAAACCACATGCACGTAGACATCATTCTCAACCTACTCATAACTATTATCCTGCTACTACACATAGTCATAACTATTATCCTGCTGCTACACATAGTCACTATCCTACTGTTTCACATAACTATCACCATACTGCATATAGACATCACTATCAACCTGCTCCTAACACAAATAGGCATGCTACTTGCACATACTGTGGATTACATGGTCATATCTCACCATAGTGTAGAATTAGGAAATTTGATATTATTCTATATGCATGGGTACCAAAGACTAACATTTCAGTACCCACAAGAACTTGGGTACCAAAGGTCACATCTACTCGTGATGTAGGTGGACCTTTATTCTTCAACTAAAAGCAAATAGATTCTCGATAGTGGGTGCTCACGACATATGACTAGAGATGCAAATCTTTTTGCAGCACTATCGATGAAGAGGGAAGGATATGTATCATTCGGAAACAATTTAAACGGCTACATCATAGGTAATGGTACTATTGGTTATCCTCATTCTCCTGTAATAAAGGATGTCTGCTTAGTGACCGTGTTAAAGCATAACCTGCTCAGCATAAGTCATCTTGCTGATCATGGATATGATATTAACTTTGGAAAGAATAATTCCTACATATATGATAGGTCAACTGGAGACATTGCTTTTGAAGGGATAAGAGAAGATAACATTTATATTTTCTATCTATCTAGAAATACTAACAGTACAGGAAGATGCCTCTACACTCACAAGGATGAAAGACTTTTGTGGCACCAGCATCTTGGTCATGCCCATATGGATACTATATCTAGGATATCGACAAAGAAGCTAGTAAGAGGTCTGTCCGGCATCACATTCAAGAAGGACACGGTATGTGCTGAATATGAACTGAATAAGGCAACCAAATCTTTATTTAAATCCATAAATACTGTAAGTACTATTAGACCCTTGTAATTAATGTACATGGACTTATTTGGTCCCAGTAGAGTAGCCAGTCTTGGTGGAAAACTCTATGCTTTTGTTATTGTAGTTAATTTTTCGAGATTTACTTAGATTTTCTTCCTTACAAACAAAAGCGATACTATTTCAGTTTTCAAAATTTTTGCCAACAAGGTCCAAAACAAAAAAGGCTACATGATTACTCGAATTCGAAGTGATCATGGAGGCGAATTCAAAAATTCTGATTTTGAAAAGTTTTACAAAACAAATGGTTTTGATCCTGAGTTTTTTTGTCCTACAACTCCTCAATAAAATGGTGTTGTGGAGCGGAAGAATAGGACTCTTGGCGATATGGCTAGAGTCATGTTGAATAAATTTTTACTTCCAAAATATTTTTGGACAGAAGCTGTCAGTACAGCTTACAATATTTTAAATAGGGTGCTTATTCGACCTATTTCGAAGAAAACACCCTATGAGCTTTGGTTTGGTAGGACTCCTAATGTCTTTTATTTTAGAGTCTTCGGTTGTCGCTGTTTTATCCTAAATACCAAAGACAACTTAGGAAAGTTTGATGCCAAAGCTGACGACGGTATTTTTCTTGGCTATGCTGCCAAGAGTAAGGGATATAGAGTGTTCAACAAACGCTCAATGATTGTAGAAGAATCTACTAATGTGACTTTTGATGAAGAAAATAGTACATCAGCTATTCCCGATGATGATGATGAACCATCAACTTCCACGCCGATGAATACCACCCCTGAAACCAATTCTCTGGAGGACTTATCGAAGAAGTTCGAGTTCAAGCCGTCACACCCAAAAAATTTGGTAATAGGTGAGGTATCATGCGGAGTAAGTACTGGATCATCTTTAAGAGATTCTATTGCTAGCACTGCTTTCATTTCGCAAATTGAGCCTAAAAATGTTTTAGAAGCTTTTAATGATGAATTTTGGATTTCCGCTATGCAAGAAGAACTCAACCAATTCGAAAGAAGCCAGGTCTGGGAACTTGTTCCTAAACCAGCTAACCATTTGATTATTGGTACTAAATGGGTTTTTCGTAACAAAGTAAACGAAGATTGTTCAGTCACTCACAAAAAAGCTCGTCTAGTAGCTCAAGGATACAACCAAGAGGATGTTATCGACTACGATAAGACGTATGCTCCAGTTGCAAGACTTGAATCCATTCGGATGCTTTGTGCCTTTGCAAATTTTCTAAATTTTAAACTTTTTCAAATGGATGTAAAAAGTACTTTTATGAATGGTTTTATTAAAGAGGAAGTCTTTGTAAAACAACCCCCTGGTTTTAAAAATCCTAAATTTTTTGACCACGTTTTCAAGCTCAAGAAAACGCTCTATGCCTCAAACAAGCCCCCTGAGCTTGGTATGAACGCCTAAGCAATTTCTTACTAGATAAAAGTTTTTCAAAAGGAAAAATTGATACTACACTTTTTTATCAAAACTTTTAAAGACACCATTCTTTTAGTTCAAATTTATGTTGATGATATCATAATCGGTTCTACTAATGCAAATCTCTGCCAAGATTTCGCTAAGTGTATGCAGAACGAATTTGAGATGAGCATGAGGGGGGAGCTCAACTACTTCCTTGGATTGCAAGTCAAACAAACTTTGCAAGGTACTTTCATCAACCAGTCCAAGTATACAAAGGATATGCTGAAGAAGTTTGACCTTGACAATGTCAAACCAATTGGTAATCCAATGTCTACTACAACCAAACTGGATCCCGATGAAAGCGGCAAACCTATTGATCAACGTAAGTATCGAGGTATGATTGGTAGTTTACTTTACCTAGCTGCTAGTCGCCCTGATATCATGTTTCGTGTTTGTCTGTGTGCTAGATATCAGGCTAGTCCTAAGGAATCATACATGTTCGTCGTCAAGCGTATCTTTCGATACCTTAAGGGTACTATTACAGTCGGTTTGTGGTATCCCAAAACCAAATCCTTTAACCTTTTCGGTTATTCAGATGCTGATTTTGCGGGGTGCAAAGTCGATCGTAAAAGTACAAGCGGCACGTGTCATTTGTTAGGCAAAGCCTTAGTCTCTTGGTTTAGCAAGAAACAAAACTCTATTGTACTTTCTACAACCGAAGCTAAGTATATAGCTGCAGGACGTTGTTGTGCACAGATTTTATGGATGAAGCAAACCCTAGAAGATTATCATTTAGCTTTTATGTACATACCTATATTCTGTGATAACACTAGCGCTATCAACCTTACTAAGAACCCTATATGCTCATACCTATATTTTGTGATAACATACCTATATTCTTTTATGCAAGACCTATATTTATCATTTATCTTTTTTGCAACAAAACTTGTTCGTCACAATCATACTGGATTACTGGTTTTGGGTACAAGCCGAAAGGGCCCTTCTGTCAACAAGGCGTAAAAGCCTAAGCAACACGGTGCAGTAGTCTTCGGACTACCGCTAGCTAGGATCCGGCCCCTATAGCTAACCCAAGGCGATTAATCAGTATCTGATTGTTGACCTACAGTTTACGATGCAAAAGTAAATTTTATTTATGATTATTTAAATCCTTTCTTCCGCATTCAAGACTAACTTTATTGATATTTATCATTTTTTCTAACTGTTTTGCGTTCTGACCCCAGCACCCAGAACTCGGGCCGAACTCTGCCTCACACAGAGTTTGGGCCGAGTTCGGTCTACTGATTCCAGAACCCAAGATAGCTCTCAGCCTTCCATTTCTTTTGATCCAAAGGTCCAGATTTCACCCGACCAGCCGACCCTACCTTCATATTTTGGGAATTCCCTTCTCTTTCTTCTCTATTTCCACCTCTAAACCCTCTCCAAGTTCATCCTCTCAAAACCCTAACCCTAGAAATCTCAATTTAGTGAGTTTTCTTCCCCAAACTCAAGGAGCATAGCATTTGGATCATTCTCTTCCATCCTACTCCATCTGTTTTTGAGGTATAACTTTGTTTCTTCGTCTCTTTCCATCTTTTTCATGGCTCCTAGACTTTTTGGAAGAGGCAAGAGAAGGAGTGAAGGTGCTTCATCATATAATCCTCCTCCTCCTCTTGCTCCTCCAATTCATCCACTTTTTATTCCTCCACCACCTCATGACCCTAACACATTCAATGAACAAATTTTTGTTCATTGTAGGCTTCAAATGAATGGTTCAATGACTTTCGTTCAAGGAGTGTGTATGCGGGTCATCCTATCAATTTCTTAATATTTTCTAGATATGACTCTTTGTTCCATGATCTTTGTCTAGATGAGTTAGTTTCTACATCATCTCTTATATATTTGAATGCTATCCAAATATTTTACTGTAATCTTACCTTTGACGACACTCAAATATATTCTCATGTCGCCGGAATCGACATCACTTTTGATGATTTTGAACTTATAGAATATCTCGAGATCGCGAAACCCAATTCTTGGGAGAAACTTGTCGATGCACGCAAGTTTTAATTTCCCGATGGATCGTCCCTTGAGAGTTTCAAAGATGATTTGTGTACTCCCAACACTCGTCCACGCAAATTACTTGCTAAATTTGTTAGCCCATATTTCTATGAACTTTATCGTATCATTTTCTCTACGATCTTGCCCAAAGCGGGATCGACTGATGAAGTATCTTATTTTGAGATCTCTGCACTTTATCATCTTTACTTCCATGTCCCTTTTAACTTTTTGTGCACTATGATGTACTGGATGACTAGTTCACGGAAGAAACCTTAATCATTGGTCTATGCCATATATTTGCCAATAATTTTTCGTACGTTCAATGTTTCTCTTGATGAGTGCCAGTTCCTTCCAGCCCCTGCCTATCTGTCTAAGACAAGGCGGCTTCTAGCAGCTGTTGAGTCTCCTGCTGAGTCTGAGTATTCTGATTCTGATGCTTAGGCTGATCCACCTGCTTTTGGACAACCTGTGCCCGAGCCACCTGCTACTCTCGAGTCTATTCAGACCATGCTACGTGATCGTTTCCGCTTGAAGGACGATCGCTGGACTCAGATGGACTGTCGTACCACCCTCCAGATGTCTGCCATCAGCAACACTCTGTATGACATCCAGTACTCCTTGGCCTCTCATCCTACGGTATCTTACCCCATGGTACGAGACCCTTCTCGCGAAGGTTATCGTATCGATGACGCCTGGATCATAAGGTATTTGGATCCAGATGCGACGTTTGTTGATCCTCGTCGCTCTGCCAGCGACCCATCCAACTCTGCTGGACCTTCCCGTGCTCTGTGACGGCCGTAGTCCATTTTATGATGCTGCTGATGCTTAGGATATCTGTTATTTATGCACTTTATTATTTCTTTCTGTGATTATGTAGTTAAACACTATGCTTTGTACTACATTATGCTTTATGGCTTTTATTTGGATTGTTTACTAGTTATCTCTTATGTTGGACTTGAGCTTGGTCATGTGATTGCATGGTTATTTTCTCCGGGGGAGCTTCTATCTCATTTTGCTAAATGTCAAAGAGGGAGAAATATATGTGATATATGAAACACTTTGATATGAGCTATATATATTGTGTGCTTGGATTAGAACTTGCCACAGGTAATATCTCTTTACAGGGGAGTCGACATGTTCACTTAAGGGGAGCTATTATCTCTATGTGTCCAGGTATGAATGTTGCGACATACAAATATCATAATTTTGTCAATTATCAAAATGAAGGAGATTGTTGACCAAAACTGAATTACAGTCAACCTAAGCTTGATAATTAACAAAATAATATTTGTCATTGTCCAACTAGACACATCAAGCTCTATCAACATCCAAGATCGATCACCTCATCTTATCAGCTCAAGACGACATCTGCTTCAGACCAGCTGCTGTTTGTATTTTGGAGTCTGCATTTTACTTTTATTGAGTCTAGGCAAATGTACGTTGAGTCATACTGAGCATCTTAGGGCTAGACTTATCCCTCACAGCTCCACTCAAGCAAAAGCCAAATCAGCCCAACAAGCCCAACTGCCTTTGAACATTCTGTCCCCATGGAGACAGAGTTCGGGCCGAACTTTGCCTCCATATGGAGTTCGGGCCGAACTCTGTCCCCTAATTTTTAGGACCTAATTTGTAGGGACTACGAGATACTAGTTGTCCAACGGCCAAAAATTTGAATTCATGACACAAATTCTGGCCGAATTCTACCTATCCCGACTAGTATAAATAGGCCTTGAATTCTCTCATTTCAATTCATCCAATCTTGTCATTCTCTTCTCTTCTATAACCTACATACTAAAGAGCCTAATCTTCCCATCCAACTTAACCATCAAACTTACCAACCTTCTAAGGTGCTCAGTGTGAGTCAACTAGAAGTTTGAGTGCAAGAAGTTATAAGTCACTTGGAAAAGCCCATGTTTTGCCACAGCGATCTTTGTAAGAAGTTGACGTGCTCTTCTGAGAAAAGGCATGAGGTATAACTGCTATTTCACAAATAGTGGATTTTAATCCTGAGCTAGAGTTCTCAGGCCTGGACTAGTCCTCCACGAGGGAAACTAGGTTAAAAAACGGCTGTATTTGCGTATGCTCTCTTGATCTTTTTTATTTTCGCATTTACTACTTTGATTATTTACTGTTGGTGAAAAGAGTTGATTTTTATTTGGCCATTATCATTATAAACTCTTTTACCCCCCTCTAGAGTTGCCTATCTGTTCTTCAGTCATAACATGTTGACGCCTCGGTTATTCTACAACTGTAACGCCCTAATCCCAAATATGTAGGGCTAGGAGATCGTATATATGCCAGCTACGTATCAAGCGTACTCCAGCCCGACTCGAATACGTATAAGCTATCTTGGTGTTCTAGTTCTATCTATCAATCAACTATGAACAAATCTAACTCAATCCATAGAATAAATAAATCAGGAATGAATAATATATATTACGATCTACAGCCCAATAACATACATGTTCGATTAGACCCGAAGAACGACATGGGTCTATAAAACTAAGCTAAAAGCAGAGTATAAATAATGGAAATAATATGTAAGAATAATAAAATACCTGAATCGGATATAGCCATAGCTCTATGATCAGCGGACTAGCTCTGCATAAATCCAATACCTAGAGAGATCACCAGGTCCTCAGGGGACAAGCAAGGTACAAAAAATATGACAATTCAATAGTAAAATAAATGAACAAAAGGGTATCTACTGTAACCAGTCTAAGTGATATGCATGTGAGAACATGTACTAGATATCAGATTTTTGCCTCCGAAGCTCACAAGTACCTCAGCAGGTTATTGTTTCCAGTACCGTATCGTAGGACCAAGGACAATCAATCAATCAATAAACAATAGCCATTATTCTACTACAAAGATAAATGCTCACAATAACAGGTCACAATACAATAAGTCTGATATTGTAGTCAAGTTCTTCCCACCCAATGTCTAGTATCTATCAATGTTAAGTCCATACAGTCATCTCTATAAGAATAACGATGAACAATCTCGTAAACTACTACGAAATCAATACCATGAATAATCATGTAAACCTTGTATCATGAATGTGTCGGTGCCCTATGGTCATTCGTGTCAATGAACACGAATGTGATATATCACAATGCCTAGGGTTGATACCCGATATCAATATACTGACATCGGCACCCGAGGGCCCCTCGGGTGCTAGGTACCAACTGATCCTACGTCCACAATATCTATAACAAGAACTCAAATACATCAATAAAAAATAATAATAAACTAGAACATTGGTAAGGTACAATTGCTTGTAACCTCTGTTTGGGTGTACGTCTGACCAACTCCAACATTTTCTCTACTCCCGCAAAGTTCATTTACTAAAAATATATAGAAGATCGAATCGGCCTGGAAGTAGGTGAAAATCAACTCGCAACATATTCGGTCTATTCTAGACACCCTGTCATAGAATGGATGCCCCGACCAAACCGTTTGGAACTTCTATGACGAATTTAGCACAAGTTCGGTCGACTTCGGGTGCCTTCTGCACCTTGTACCGACCAAATTAGGGACTGAGGATCCTCGAGAAGGTGTCGGGGAATTAGGAGGTGTCCTAGTGTCGAGATGAAGGGGTAGGAGGGTTGGAAGGGGTCGGGATGATAAGCTTCTGTCGGGTGGAAAGAAAAGTACAAAAATAGAAAAAAAAATTGGTGGGGCACTCGATTTTAATGTTTAATATATATAAAGTATGCAAAAAAAAGGAAAGGGATGCATGATACGTGTGGGATTGATGGCACCTCAGAGGGGGGTGAATAGAGTGCAACTAAATAATATTCCCCAATTAAAAAAACTAAGCAAGTAAAGGCAAATATGTATAAATACTTAAAGGCAGTGAAGTAAAGCAATAAGTAAATAAGACAAGAAAGCAATACGTAGACACCAAGGTTTATACTATTTTCCTCTTAGAGGACTAGTCCGGTCGTGAGAACTCTTGTCCGCTATTAATCCACTATTTGAAATAGAGGTTACACCACGTGCTTTACTCCGAAGAACACGCCAACTTCAACAATGCCGTATTTTAATCCGAAGCCCACGATCAAACTTCAAAATACCTTTCTGAAGAAAGTTTTCATACTCTAAGCTTGTACAACTTAAATACTCCTATTCGAAAATTGCCGACACATAGAAGAACATGAGTTGTCTTGAAAATAAGAAGATTAAAGCTCTTATGTAGATAAGAATGCTTTAAAATAGATTAAGAAGATGGAGAATGAATGAGTGAATAGAAATATGAAAATTTCTCGGTTTTTTGGTTTTTCTAGGACAAAGTTCGGGCAGAACTCAGCTGGGTTAACATTCATTATTTTGAACATTACAGATCCAAAAGAATAGGTAGAAGCTGCTGACCAGAAGAAATTTAAGTGGACCGAGTTTGGACCGAGTTCGGACAGAACTCTGGCCGAGTTCGGTTAGGCTGATTTTAGGTCATTTTTAATTTTGTGGAGTTTGTGGAAAACCAAAGGTTTTGGTATAGGTATTGTTTTAGATTAAGGAATATGGATTAGGTTAGGAAGATCGTCCAAGTTTTCAGTGATCCCGACGTACAATTTTCTAGACCCAATAAAAAAAATACAAAAAAAGTAAAGAAAACTGTTAAGACAAAATCTATGATCTTCTGTTTCTTTTCATATCAAGGTCAGAGTTTTAAATCAATTATTGAAATCGGTTCGACCATGGATGTATGGGCCAACAATCTCTCCCATTTTGATAATTTGATAAAACTATGATTGATACTTAGAAACTGTTCAGCTTGGTTCGGAAGATGACTTGTTACTGTATGGAAGTAGCGTTGCTTTGATCATTAGTAAAATATACTTGCTCCCCTATAAAGTACGGTCAGGTCTTGTTACTCTTCCGTAAGAAAATAAGTAGGTTGAACATCTTAAAAGTCTAAAAATAGAAACTCCAATTTTTTTAGAGCAGACTCTATTTGCAGCATAATAATAAAAAATTCAGTATTACATTTTGTCCCCTGTTTTGTCACATAAGAAAAATGACATAAGCATAAGAATAGTACTCAGCACAATATAATCCGTAAAGCCGAAATAGAAAACTGATATATAAACTAAAATAGGAGAAAGTGCATACAATCCAACTAAAAAAAACTAAACTGATAATGCTTGAAAGAGGCATTTATCACTTGTACATAGCAGAACTAAAACATACCTAAAAAACTAAGGCATAACTAACACTCTATCTCTAGGAAACATCCTCAATCGTCATCCTTATCATCATCATCACCTGCCACCCTAGAAGTGATGGAACTGGGGATTCCCAGGACCCCTAGTTTGGTGTGCGTATTGATCGATAAAAGTTTAACAGATCTAAGACATGTTCTAACCCTTCATAGCAGAACTATCATGAATTATACCTGCGACGGAAAGAAGAAGACACTATCTAGCAACCTCGAGTAGTCACAATCCAAGATCTTCTGCACGTATTCCTTTTTCGGGTTGGACATCATATGGGCGGCGATCTCCCAACCTTTTTTTCTCTTTGGCATTCCTTCCTTTTTCTCCTTACGTGAATCACAAATTTAGAGAAAGTTTCTTATTTTTGTAATATCATGACAGCTAGAGAATAGAGGATATATATAAGGCTACGACAGGGACCATGAGGAGAAATTAGGGTTAGGTCTACTAACGGATCTTGGTATCCCGTGTTTAGCCCGAACACACAACCCATGTCCATTAACAATAGCTCGGTCCACTAAAGAGCTATTGTTGCACTACCTCCCTAATCCAAAATTATGATTATGGGCTCCTTTTATTATATGCTCATTTGGCTCCTCGTGTTAAGATATAGAATGTCCGTCGATCAAATTAAGTTACTGACAACTATATTGATCAACATCTTTTTTCTTAAGTAGTACCACTCAATTTTATTTGTCATATCAGATATAGTTCACCTGCAGGATTTACATGACAATCCTTATGAGCTCCTTAAGGGGACATCATCAACCCGATGTATCGGGACATAGATTCCTTTTATAATCAATAGTCCATCATACATACATTGTTATTACCCAATTCATAGAGATTGTTGACCCATAATGAATCTTACTCTTTTATGAGTCAAAATAATGTACACTGCATATACATGTCTATTATTATATCCGAAATAAGAGTACAAGCATCGATAATAACAGAGGTGTTTGTTCACTTATGTAGTCCGTACAAAGAGAACGACCTCAAGTGGCCCTTTTCAATACACACAAAGTGTACTAGTGTAAACCTATAGTCAAGATAGACTAATACCATATTACACTACAACCTTTCCAATAGATTGTCCAAGTCCATCTAGGTTGTGAACTATTTATATATTCCATAGAAAGCTGATAATATAATCTTCTGTGTGACACCACACACCATATTATCTACAATATAGAATATCAGACACTTGTATTAACACTTGCAACAAATACAATATGCAAATATTTGCCCGTATGATTCTCATTCAAAATTTAAGGAAATAAAGTTAATACAAAAGTGATGCTTTTAGTATATAATCCTAACAATCTTCCATTTATACTTAAAGCATTGCTTTTCAGTATACTGTTACAAATTTTTCACTAATACTTAAAGCCATGCTGCTACACATCTGACTCCCATTCCCTCAACATGACTATCAAAAGACTTAGCTGGTAAGCTCTTTGTAAAGGGATCAGCTAGGTTGTTAGCTAGCTATAGGAAATATCCCTCACAGTGTTGGATATGGCCTGAAGCTGAAGAGTGGTGCGAAAGACCATGGACCAAAATTGATCTATTATTAGAGCCTGAAGGGACTCAAGGGTGACACCACCGGAAGGATGGAAAGGATGTGTAGTACCGACTGATGGGTCAACTGGATGAGGAGGAGCCTGAACTGCAGGAATAGGAGCAGCTCAGCTATGCTTTTAAAGATAGGCATGAGGACCTCAAAGTACTGAAAGATGTAAGGCAGATATATCGTACAGAGAAGACGTCGTAGTTTCTTATAACACTCTTCCATAGCGGTGAGAATAGTCTTAAGGTGATTAAAGGGGACATGAAAGTGAAGATGGTAGAGAGCAGAAAGCTCCATGTATGAAATCTCATCAGTAGAAATACTTTTCGGAAGAATGGTAGAAAATATTATCCGATGAAGATCATAGAAGTAGTTGTTCAAATGTCTGGGATGAAGAGTGCCTTGGGGATGAGAGTTAGATGCACATAAGAAGTTACAAAAAGAGTCAAAAGTTGTACAAGCTGAAAATTGCACCGAGAAGATATCAACTAATGCTTCCCCAACATTAGAAATGTGAAGCATGATTGCCAAATCATTAGCGTCAAACTTAATATCAATTCTACCAAATTTTGATTTAATGGTGCCCTTTGAGACCGAAAGATTGTAATGAAATATACAAATAGCATTTGAATAGATCAGAAAATAATATTGAACTAAATCAAATAATTCGAAGTGTTCAAAACATTGGTGTGATCAGGAAACAAGTTAAAATTAATAGGACATCCCGAACAAATCTTTTTTTTGATGAAAATTACTAAACATTCAAAGGATGCATCTTGTGACACAAAAATGAATTCAACAAAGTAGTCACCATCCGGTATGGAGGGACTAAACAACGAGAAAGAAGCCGCCTCTTGAGTAGTAGAGGATTCGACTTCACCAACTTTCCTTTTCTTTTTGGAAGGTTGAGGAATTTTAGGAACCGATATATACCGAAATTGAAGGTAAACAGTAGAGATAACCTCGAAAAAGCTCCAAATCCAAGATCTTAGGGCTTAAGAAGCTTGGAGGAAGGAGAAATAAAAGGCTAGGGTTAGGGTTTTTAGTTGAATTCTCGGATGTGTAGGTGAAGAAGATGATGATTTTAGAGGTTTATAAAGAGGGGAACCCGACTGTCCAGCTTCTGTTCTGATTCACCCAGAATGAGTTTGGTCTGAGTTTGGTCCCTGGGTAATCAGGATAGAATTGAAAAGAATGTGATATAAGTTTTAACATAAATTCAAAGACTAATTAGAAATATTTGTGTTTGCAGAAATATAATTAATATTAATAAACTAAAATACATAAACCGTGTAGAATATTTTGGGTTAGCTATAGGTGCCAGATCCCAGCTAGCAGTAGTCCGAAGACTAGTTCACCTTGTCACTTCAGACTATTTATACCTGTGTGAAAGAAGGGCCCTTTCGGCTTATAACCAAAATAGTTTCTACGAATTAAGAATCTTAATCAAATAATATTTAATTATATTACTTCAACATCCAAAATTAATTCCCTCTGAATGAAGTTAAAACGATCTTCAGCGAGGGGCTTAGTGAAGATGTCAGCTAATTGATGCTCTGTGTCAACAAATTATAAACTAATATCTCCCTGTAATACATGGTCTTTAAGGAAGTGATGTCTAATTTCTATGTGTTTAGTGCGAGAATGACATACATAATTCTTCGTGAAATTTATTTAGTTAGTGTTATCATAGTAAATAGGGATACGGTTAAAAGATAATTGATATTCTTCCAAAGTTTATTTCATCCACAAAATCTGAGCACAACAATGTCTGCGGCTATATATTCAACCGCGATTGTTGATAATGCAATAAAATTTTGTTTCTTAGAAAACTAGGAGACTAATAACTTTTCTAGAAAATGACATGTGCTACTGGTACTTTTACGATCAACCTTCCATCCAGCGAAATTTGCGTCTGAGTAACCTATCAGGTCAAACAAATCGATTTTGGGATACCAAAGACCAGTTGTTAAAGTACCTTTAAGATATTGCAGGATACTTTTAACAGCGCTCACATGTGATTCTTTAGGACAAGCCTGATATCTAGCACATAAGCATACTGAAAACATAATGTCGGGTCGACTAGCAGTTAGGAATAATAAACTACCAATCATAGCTCTGTACTTACGCACTTCAGTTGGTGTACCACTTTCATCTAAGCTTTATAGATATTTCCATATGAGTGCCTATCGATTTGACGTTATCCATGTCAAATTTCTTTAGCAGATCTTTCGTATACTTTGCTTGATTGATGAATATCCCTTGTGAACTTTGGTTGATTTGTAGCCCAAGAAAGAATGTTAGTTCTTCCATCATGCTTATTTCGAATTCACTCTGCATACACTTAGCAAACTTGTTACATAACATCTCATTTGTTGATCCAAAAATTATGTAATCTACATATATCTGCACTAATACATTATTTTTTCTGAAAATTTTATAAAAAGAGTAGAGTCAACCTTTCCTTTTAAAAAACTTTGTTCAAGCAAGAAGGAACTTAGGCGCTCATACCATGAACGAGGTGCTTGTTTGAGACCATAGAGAGCCTTATGAAGCTTGAATACGTGATCATGATTTTTGAAATCTTCAAAGCCGGGAGTTTGGTTTACAAAAACTTCTTTGTTTATAAAACCATTTAGAAAAGCACTTTTGACATCCATTTAAAAAAGTTTGAAACCATAAAAACTTGCAAAAGCACAAGGCATACAAATGGACTCTAGTCTAGCAACTGGAGCGTACGTCTCATCATAGTCAATTCCTTCTTCTTGATTATAGCCTTGAGCTACTAGACGTGATTTGTTGCATGTGACTGAACCATTCTCATCTAACTTATTTTGGAATACCTACTTGGTACCAATGATCGAATGATCATTAGGTCTAGGAACGAGTTTCCAAACTTGATTCTGTTCAAATTGGTTTAGTTTCTCTTGCATTGTAGAAATCTAAAATTCATCATTAAAAGCTTCTAAAACATTCTTAGGTTCTATTTTGGAAATAAATGCAAAGTTAGAAACTGTCTCTTGTGCTTGAGCGAGTACTAACGCCTTTTGATACATAACCTATTACTAGTTCTTTTGGATTATTTGGTGTAAACTGTAATCGTTTTGGCAGACTTTCCAGGTAAGAGGTTGGTGTATCTTCAAGTGTTTTGTCTAAGGGAGTTTTCTCATCTTCATTGTCACTGTCATTGTTGTGTTGTCTGTTCAGCTCATCGAATGTGACATTTATCGATTTTTCAACAACAAGTGATCTTTTGTTGAATACTCTATATCCTTTGCTCTTTGCAGCACACCCCAAAAATATGCCCTTATCAGTTTTTTTATCAAATTTACCCAAGTTGTCTTTTGTGTTCAAGATAAAACATCTGCAACCAAATACCTTGAAATAGATGATGTTAGGAGTTCTATTAAACCATAATTCATACAGGGTATTCTTAGAGATTGGTCTAATAAGAACTCTGTTCAAAATATGGCATGCTGTATAAACAGCTTTACCCCAAAAATACTTTGAAAGATTATGCTGGTTAAGCATAACTCTGGCCATATCATCAAGAGTTCTATTCTTCCTCTCCATAACGCCATTCTGTTGAGGAGTTCTGGGGCAAGCGAATTCATGTGATAACCCATTTGGATCACAGAAAGTTTTAAAGTCATGGTTATTAAATTCTCCTCCATGATTACTTCTATACGAGTAATCATGAATCCTTTCTCATTTTGTACCTTTTTATAAAAAGACAAATTCAGAAAAGGCCTCATTTTATTTTCAAGAAAGTAAACCCAAGTATACCATAAATAGTCATCAACTATTACGTAAGCATACAGCTTACGCCAAGACTGGCGACTCTATTTAGTCCAAACAAGGCCATATGTAATAATTACAGTGGTCTAGAGGTACTTACAACATTTATTAGTTTAAAAGATGATCTAGATGTCATCTTCTTTTCAAATTCGGCAAAGACTATATCTTTCTTGAATGCGATATCAGGTAAGTTTCTTACCAGATTCTTTGTGGACAATATTGCAATAGTATCCATGTTCGAATATCCAAGATGCATATGCCACACCCAGTTTTCATCTTGTGTGGTGAACATACACTTTTTTGTACTATTAGTACTTTCTAATAGATAATATATATGTTGTCCTCTCTTATTCCTTCAAAGGAAGTTATTCCAGAAGTTTTATCATAGACAAAATATTTATTCTTAACAAAATTAATTTCATAACCATGATCAGTCAATTGACTAATACTTAGCAGGTTATGTTTTAATTCTGTAACTAAACATACATTTTTAATAATGGGTGAGGGAGAAGTACGTACCTATGTCGCCAATTCCAATTATATATCCTTTCAAGTTATTTCCAAAGGAGACATAGCCTTCTTTCTTTATCGATAAAGTTGCAAATAAAGTGTTGTCACCTGTCGTATGCCTGGAGCAACCACTATTGAGGATCCATTTGCTTCTAGTGGGAGGAGGAAGGTCCACCTACAACACAAGTTGAAAATCTAACCTTTGGTACCCACTTTCTTGAGGGTCCTGATTTGTTAGTTTTTGGAACCCAAACATACACATTCATATCTACTAGCTTTCTAATCTTACATTGATGTGATATATGTTTTTTATACCACAATAATGACATGTAGCAAAAGTGTTAGTGCTAGGTGTAGTTCGAAGATCATGTATATATATTTTTGAAGAAGTGTGTTTAGAATGTATACATATATATATGACTTCTAGCTGTTCTAGCATTGTTGGTCGTGTTGTGTTTGTGCTTAACCTTGTGACTTGTGTTCACTTGAGCTATAGGTTTGACAACCTATTTGCCCAGATTAATCTTTAACTTTTTAGAGACATCACATGCTTCATTGTACTTAGCCGTGAGTATATCTAATCTCCGAGCAACAATGTTGTACTTTTTTTTTCTCTAGTTCATAGAGATCGCTAAGTTTTACATTTTCTTGATTATCTTTTTTAAGCTTTTCAAGAGCATCATGTAGACTCAGTTTTAAAGAAGTAACCTCATCCGGTTACTATAATATTTTTTTGATATCTTTTAGCATATGAGATTGCTTAGAAAACTCAGATTGTATAAATTTCAGCTCTTTCTTAGCACTTTTGTACAAAATCCATTATTTTTCTCTGATCCTCTAACAGATCAGTGAAGGCATCGGACAATTTATGAAACATAAATTCTTCATAGAGATGGTTTGATATTACCTTAGCATCTGTAGCCATAAAGCATAGATTTGTTGTGTTGCGAGGCTTCTCTTCTTCTTCTTCTTCTTCTTCTTCTTCTTCTTCTTCTTCTTCTTCTTCAGAGTCACTAGCTTCGCTTTCATACCAGATCCTAGTGTTAGCATAGTTTCTGCTCGAAGTCCTTCTCTAATTGCTTAACTGATCATGCATGTTTTCCTTTCTTACAACGGGATAGTCTTTCTTGATATGACCAGTTCTTTTACAGCTGAAGAAAATTAGTTCTTTGTTGTCTCTAGAATCTTTCTTCTTCTTGTTTGACTTCTCATATTTAAGAAATCTTTTGAAGTTCCTTGCCATGAGTGCCATATGCTTGTTGTCTGAGCTATCTATCTCACTTTCGTCATCTGAGGCCGTCTTGTAGTTAGCTTTGAATGTTATAGCCTTTTCTTTTGGGGCTTGCTCTTCGAAATCTTTAAGTTCTAGCTCATGCGTCATATGCTTTCCTATAAGGATTTTAAGAGTCATCATAGTGAGATCATTTCCTTTAATAATGGTTGTTGCTTTATGATTCTAGTCCTTGGTTAGCTCGTGATGTACCTTTCGAATCTTCTCATGATTGCTATATTCTTTTCCAATGGAAGATAGAGAATTAATATTATCTAAAAATCGAGTAAATATATTTATAATAGTCTCATTAGGCTTCATTTTGAAGGTCTCATACTTTTGTGTTAGTTGTGAGATTTTTAACTCCTTCAATTGTGAAATACCTTCATGAGTAACCTCAAGAAGTTTTCAAACCTCGTAAGACGTGACATATGTTGATACTCTATTAAACTTAGTTCTATCTATAGCACAAAATAAAGCATTAATAGCTTTTGGATCAAGACTTTTTTATTTTTTTCATTGTCGGTATATCAGTTAAGTGGTTTTTCAACTAGTTCACAGTCTACCACAATTGGTAGTGGTTTCTTATAACCATTAATGACAATCGACCGTAAATCAAAATCAATAGACTTGAGGTAAAAGCTCATACGTGTCTTCCAATACGTGTAGTTTGTGCCATCAAATAGGGGTGACCTATTTGTAGATTGGCCTTCACCATTGATTGTGTATAATGATACCATATCTCAAAGGAGATTAAATCCAACTAGAGAGAAACAGGGCTCTGATACCAAATGTAGGATCGATAGCACCTCTAGAGGGGGTGAATAGAGTGTAACAGAATAATATTTCTGAATTAAAAAACTAAGAAAGTAAAGGCAAATATGTATAAATATTAAAGGCAGTAAAGTAAAGCAATAAGTAAATAAGGCAAGAAAGCAATATACAGATACCAAGGTTTATACTGGTTTCTCTTTGGGAGGACTAGTCAAGTCGTGAGAACTCTTACCCGTTTTTAATCCACTTTTTGAAGTAGAGGTTACACCGCGTGCTTTACTCTG
This sequence comes from Iris pallida, assembly GCA_029216955.1. Lineage (NCBI taxonomy): Eukaryota > Viridiplantae > Streptophyta > Magnoliopsida > Asparagales > Iridaceae > Iris > Iris pallida. The sequence continues at coordinate 2,177,673 of JANAVB010016799.1, read as the reverse complement.
AAGAACACACCAATTTCAATAACGTCATGTTTTAATCCGAAGCCCACGATTAAACTTTAAAACACCTTTCTAAAGAAAGCTTTTATACTCGAAGCTTGTACAACTCGAATACTCCTAATCGAACACTACCGACACTTAGAAGAATATGAGTTGTCTTGGAAATAGGAAGAATAAAGCTTTTAAGTAGATATGAAGGCTTTAGAATAGATAGAGAAGAGGAAGAATGAATGCGTGAATAAAAATATGAAATTCTTCTCTATTTATAGGTTTTTCTAGGGCAGAGTTGGGGCATAACTCGGTAGGGTTAACATTCATAATTTTGAACATTGCAGGTCCAAAAGAATAGGTAGAAGCTGCTAAATAGGAGAAATTTAAGTGGACCGAGTTCGGGTTGAACTCTGGCCGAGTTCGGTTAGGCTGATTTAGGTCAATTTTGTTTTTGTGGAGTTTGTGGAAAACCAAGGGTTTTGGTATTGGATTAAGGAATATGGATTGGGTCAGGAAGATCATCCAAGTTGCCAGTGATCCCGAGGCACAATTTTCTAGACTCAATAAAAATAAAAATATAAAATAAAGTAAAAAACTGTTAAGACGAAATCTGCGATCTTTTGTTTCTTTTCATATCAAGGTCAGGGTTTTAAGCCAATTATCGAAATATGTTCGACCATGGCTATATGGGCCAACAATATATGTAGGAGAAAAGATTTGAGAGGGTTTAGTTTTGGTTTGGTGGGATTTGGTTGAGATTTGATGGTTTAAATCAAATGTGTATCTCAAAGAGATTTGATTGAGTCCAAATTAGGAAAGTGGCTATATGATTTGACTTAAATTAGATTAATTAATGTGGCTGCATATTAATTCACAAAAATTAATCTAAAATAGTGGAGATTAGGCACCCTAGAATCTACGAACCCTACTTGGACTAGTTTTGGGTCGGTAGAATTTTTGTGATCGATTTGAGTCCAATATGTCTATAATTTTGACTTGTTTGCCATTTAAAATTAACTAGCACATGGGAATCCAATTGAGCGACACACCATTGGCATTGTGGAGTAGGTTCAAATATGTCAAACCATATATTGGGTCAAAAAGTTTGATCGAGTTTGGGCCTCAAATCGAAATTGGAAAAATACATTAAAATTACAACGAAGGATGAAATGGTCATTTTGGCTCGAAAGTTGTGCAAGAAAAATATAGTGCAAAGGAACATGTTTGAGTGGGACATCAAAATGAAGGTGGACTCATCTAGAACATGAATATGGAACTTGTTTCAAGAAATTGGTCAATGTTGTGCTCAAAGATCAAAGCTACGACAAAGTACCTATATCGCCTAATTAAAATAAAATAAAATATAGTTTAATATATAAAAAAGCATATAAGGAAATAAAAAATTCCAAAAATTAGGGTGCTTACAACAGCCATCGACTTTGTGCACTATGGGCCGCGTGCTATACGACCTACCAAGCATCGGCTGACAACTGATACAGTTGTCAGTTGGAGCATTAAATGCTCTGTACCAAAGAGCATTTAGGTGTATGGCCTCTCTGGCGCATCAATAGCTTGGCACAACAAAAGCTAGGCATATGACTTATGGAGCGCATGATTCTATATGTGATTTTCTATACTTCTATAAGATTTCCTTCAAAGGTTTTAAAACATGTACAAGTTTTAAAATACTTTGAACAAGAAGCATGGGCAGCAGAGTTTCAGGCACATGGGTTTGTACGGCCTCTTATAATAAGAATCCTATCAGAGGTAATATAAACGTGATTAGGAGAGTAACTCTGGTAGAGGAATTTTTTTGTAGACCTAACATCTTTAACGTTCATAGAACTAGGTACAGATGGTAAGTTGAGACGACAGACACCATCAGAGGTATTATTGATGTGGTGGTGAAAAGACGACTGGTAGAAATGTTTACTCAGATATAATATGGACATGAAAAGTATAGAATCCCAATAAAGATATCTTACCCAGAGGTTATGCGAATATAGTAAGATATAACCTTGGGGGATGCAAGAAATAATACAGAGGCGATATGACATGAATATTTTCTATTGGGGAAATAACGACCCAGAGGTTGTTAGGTGAGAATGTTTACTCAGAGGTAATATGGACGTGGTAAACATATAATTTGTTTAGAGGAATCTTACCCAAAGGTTATATGAACGTGGTAAGACAGAACTTTGTTGGGACATAGAAGACAATGCAAAGGTGATATGAACATGATTATTTTCTACTAGAGAAATTTATAAGAAAATGTCCCAGAGCGAATCAGTTTCGAGGATATATTTGCCAATTTTAGTTGGGGTAGTGACAACGGGGTAATTCAGAGGTACTATGGACGTGAACTATGACCTTCATCATGGGGCATTTTTGAAACAAATTTTTACCCAGATGGGGATTACAAATGTGAGGAATTTTGGAGCGAATGGCCCTGTTACCTATTTTTTTTTTGCTGGGAATGAGATACAATGTACAACCATATATTTTTATTTGGCTCCGCTGGGGATAGAAAAGTATATGCTAGAACTAGACAGAGTACTTCTTGAGGAACTCGCCATTGATCGACATCATTAACAAGTTTGTGTTAGGTTTCGTGAGCCGATAGATGCCATTAGAATACACTAATTCTATCACGAAGGGGGATTCCCACTTGGGCTAAATTTTTTGGCTCTTGTGAGTCAAGACCATCGATTTTCTTACTCATAACATGACGTCACTAACTTGGCATGCTCTTTCCTTGACCTTTTTGTTGAAGACCCCAAAAATTCGTACCTGGTATAGCTCGATGTGTTGTTGAGATAAAAGACATCTTTCTTTGAGCATTTCTAACTCTTGTAACCACCGACCTTGGTTGCCTTCATCTATCAACTGATTGGTAATAGCCAATCGTAAAGAGAGGACTTGTATTTCTAGGGGAAGGACTACTTCGCTCTTGTAAACCAGAGAAAATGGTGTATTGCCAGTTGGGGTCCGAACCTTCGTTTAATAGGTCCAATTGCATTCACACAGCTTCTCATTCTAGTCGCATTTATTGTACGAAACACCTTGCTTGAACAGTTTGCTGATTGTTTTGTTGAATGCTTTTGCCAAATCATTCGATGCTGGGTTGTGGACGGTCAAGGCCACGTTATGGATTCAGTTTTTATCACAAATTTAGTTGAAGGTATGACTTATGAACTGGGGGGGCCATTGTCATGGATGATCCGTCGAGGTACCCTAAAATGGTAGATAACGTAACGCTTAACAAAGCTTATCATGTTTGAGGTTTTTACTTTTACAAGTGGTATCACGTCCGCCCACTTAGTGAAGTAGTCGGTGTTGACAAGGATAAACTGGTGTCCTTTCGACGACGGAGGACTGATTGGTCTAATGATGTCCATGCCCCATGCCTCAAATGGCCATGATGTAGCCGTAGGGTATAGGAACTCAAAGGTTGATGGATTAAGTTATCATATATTTGACATGCTCAATACTTTTTGGCATACTCAATATCATCTAGCATCATTATAGGCCAATAGTAGCCCATGCATCGGACTCGGTCCTACAACTTGGGACCAGGTTGATGAGCTCCACAAGTACCGTCATATGTTTCACAGAGTGCTTTCTTTGCTTCAGTATCCAATAGGCTTCGAAGGAGGAGATCGTCATAAGAACGATGATATAATATTTTAGTATACATTATCATAATAGAATCAGAGGGGGTATCTTCTAACGGAAGCGGCTTCTTTCAGATCGTCGGGGAGGATCCCATATACTGCATAGTCTATGAATGAGAATCGTCAATCCCTGACATTGATATTGATGTTTGTCTCCAGAAAGTATTTCAAACACATGCATAAATTGTTCTTAGGATATACTGGTTCTCCACCGATTACTGTGATAGAATGTTGTGTTCCGACGGGAGCTGCCAAAGGAGCGACGAGACCGACAAGAGCATCAGCCTCTAGGTTTTGTAATCGAGGAATATGTCCTATTAATAACTCGATATATGTGGATATTATATCCACTGTCGCCTGGTAGGAGGGGATCAAGTCATCCTGTCGGACCTCATTCTGACCTCTAACTTGATTTACTATCAGTTTAGGATCACCGTAGGCCTCTAGGTATTCAACCCCCAATTTTTTAGCTAGTTGGAGTGTAATGATGAGGGCATTCTACTCCGCCATATTGTTGGAGCATGGCCATGAGGGAGTACGTACGAAGGATGACTAGGCCTTCGGGGGTAACAAGTACCACCCCCACTCCTGTAAAAATTTTGTCCTTGGACCCTGTTCTTGAAACACCGTTGAAGAACATTCGCCAGATGGGCTTATCTATGGTTGTAATGGATTCCAACACTTCATCTGAAATATTGTCATAGAGTCTTAACAATTTCGGTATAGGATGTGCTACCAGGAAGTCAGCCAATACTTAGCCTTTGACTGCCTTCTGTGGAAGAAACACCATATTGTACGATGGCAATAAGATTGCCCAAGTGGCTAGCTGTGAGTTTAGCGCTCCCGATTTAGTCATGAGTACTCTGAGGGGATTGACCCAAAAATGACGTGGATTGTCTGCCCCACCACATAGTGCCAATTTTTTTTATGTCAAACACTAAAGCCAAGCACTCCTTTTCGACATGATTGTACCTATGCTCGACACCAATCGTCATCCTACTAAGGTAGTAGATGGCTTGTTCATGGCCTGTATTGCTTTTCTGAGCCAGTTGACGCCAAGTGAGTGGTCTATTACCCTGACATTAAACATGGAATATCTTCCTACGATTGGGACGACTAAAACTAGGGGATTCGTGAGATATTTCTTAATTTTATCGAATGCTTGCTGAAACTCTTTGGTCCATACATAAGAGACTTCCTTCTTTATTAACTTGGTGAAAGGTTGGCATCGCCCGAAAATATTTGCTATGAATCTTCGAATATAAGCCATATGTCCTTGCAGCCATGCAGCTCCCTAAGGTTCTTTGTTGGATCCATGTCAAAGATGGATTTAGTCTTCTCAGGGTCAAAATGGATACCCTTTGAAGTTACGATGAACCCCAACAACTTGCCACTGGAAAATCCTAGAAAAGACTTGGTTGGGTTTATCTTCACCTAATGTGCCCGCATAAGATCGAACACAGTGTTTTGGTCCTGCAAATGGTCGCTCTTATTCTGACTCTTAATAGCGATGTCATCAACATAATATTTTACTAATTTATGAAAGTGTTTGCAGAATATGGTACTCATAGCCTGCTGAAATGTTGCAACCACATTCTTCAGACTAGAGGGCATCACTGTATAACAGTAGATCCCTTTTGGTGTCCGAAATGACGTGTGATTTTTATCATCCAGGAACATCTTGATTTAGTTGTAGCCCGAGAATCCATCCACAAAAGACATGCATTCGAAGCCACATGTGTTGTCGAACATTACATTAGTGATCGGGAGGGGAACTCATCTTACGGACATGCAAAATTAAGATTCTAAAAGTCTATGTAGACCCGAATCTTTCAATTTTTTTGGTGACAAGAACAACGTTGGCTGCCCAATCAAGGTGTTGTTCCTCGCGAATGAAACCACTTGCTATTTGTTTGTTCACTTCGATTTCGATGACATCCATGACATCGGGCGGAAGCGTTACTGCTGCTATTTGATAGACTTAGCATTTGGCAAGATATTGAGTTTGTGTATTGCAACTTGCGGGTACAACTCCGGCATATCTTTATAGCTCCATACGAAAACGTCGATATATTCCCGGATAAGCTGTTCCAAGGATTCACGGTCCTGTCGATAGGCTTTTACTAATAATGTAAAACCCCTTATAATTTAAATGAATATTTAAATTATTTTTGAATTTTATTTAATTCTAATTTATTTTTATCTTATTTATATTATATAAAAGAACTGTAGCCATGGTTGAGTTTGAATATGCAAGACGACTAGAAAGTATGGCATGCCTAGCATAGTCGGGTGCTTTAACTAGTATGCTAGGCATTTTAGGAATGCCATGGTCATATTGTAATCTCTTGCATGTTAACCATTCAAATTATGGCACAAGTTATATTTTTATTTAATTATTAGTTAAGAAAGTCTTTATGACTTTTTAGGAGACCCGATTGCACCAAACCTTCCCAAACCTCTTCCAAGCCAAACCCAACCCTATGTAGGCATGTTGGGCATTAATAAATAATAATAATTATATTTATTTGTATTTAATTTAGATTTTGTAGTGTAATTACATAGATAGAATTAAATAGTTCTATATTAGGAAACTCCTTTTTAAATCCTCAATCCAATCAACTTGCCAACTCACCAAACAACCAAATCATGCCAAGTGGACCCCCACCATGCTAATTTCGGCCAAGCAACCCCCCATGTCCGAATGCATCAAATTAAATAGGATTTAAATCCTAGATTGCTTAAAATTCATTTAAGGATATGTTTAAATATACCAACTTATCCCAAACCTTAACCAAATCCTAATCTTTCTCTCCCTCACCTTTGGCCGACCAAAACCCCTCTCCCTCTCCATAATTTTGGCAGCAAGAAACTCTCCATAGCATCTATTCATCATCTCCTCTATTGCACATCTCTCCATCCTTCACAAAAACTCATCTCCTCCATCATACATCCCCGAAACCCCTCAAAACAAATCCTAAAAACTCCATCTCCCCCATCCAATCCTCTATAACCATTATCAACTCTCCCATACTCACCATTATAGGATTAGCAAGCGAGAATAGCGGAAAAGATTGGAGCTTTGGTGAAGAAAAGTCATCATCACCCTTTCTAGCAAGGATCTTTGGTAAGAACCCAAATCTTTTCTTCTAAAAACCTTTGCTAAAATTCTATAAAAAATATGTTATTAATTCTATAAAAATCATATTTTGATGGATTTTGTTAGGTATAATCATCCATAAAGGTTTCATGAAATATATGCGTAATATTCATGTAACGGTAGGATCAAAATTAATCCCATTGTAAAGGAACTATGAGTTATTGATGCCTATTTTTGAAACTGAATTTTATGTGTGTTCATATACATAAATTAGGATTTTTTAAGTATTTTTTCACGATTTTAGCAACTCAAATCTGGTCGAAAATATTGTAGGTCAAAACTAGCTAATTTGGGGTAACCGGCTGACCTAGAATGTTCCAAACTTGTAGTATAACTCAACCCTTGTACCTTTGATATTATTCTATGATATAAATTATTTTATTGCTGTTTAAAATATATTTTTTGTTATTTTAGCAATTTTGAGTCATTAACTATGTTCCGGGTGTGTTTCGGGTAGACTAGCTGACTTATTAATCAACTAGTCATAAATGTCTTTAGAAATATTAATTCTGAAATTTCAGAGATAAATATGTAGAAAATTAGTTTAAATATTATTTTTATGATTTTTATATGATTTTTAAGTATGTTATTGAAGTAGGGGCATAACCGACTAATTAAAGTTAGAAATCCTAAAACTGTGTTTCGATGTCTCGTGGAACATGTGTGTGATTGTATGGATCTAGATGTTTCCATGAGAGATTGAGTATAATTTTAACACATTACTTTGACTAATTAAGTCGTATCATAAGTTTCATAAGAAGTGACTTAATTTAGTTAATTAATTATCTAGGAGCGTCGGTTTTCGGAGGCGTGGACGCGGGAGCGGCATTCATATTTACAGCACGGAATTAGGCAAGATACCTTGCCATATTTACTGCTTACATTTAGTTGCATTTTATTGTATCTATATTTCTTGTTTATTATTTTCTTCTTACATGTGGACCTAGAGTTAAGTAACTACCGTCAATAGAGTGCATGTCATTAAATTGTCACGATTGTATCATGAGTTGTGTGTGAGTTATGAGTATCATGTAGTGGTCACTTGCGTGTTAGCTGATCACCCGTGCGCATGCGTAGGAATAACTGTCATGTTAGAAGACTTGACAATTATTGAATATAAACCGTGTTGTGGAAACGACACATGTTGGTGTGTCGTGGTTACGATACATGTATAGTATCATTGGGAGGGAGGGGACAGCTACTAGCGTAGGGAATACATTTACTTTTTATACATTTATGGGTGGTAGTGACTCGGATGAGCGCTACTTGCTGCCCGACCGATAGTATCTCGGATGAGCGCTACTTGACGGCCACTCTTTATTACTTGCTTGCGTGAATCCGTACAGCCCCTGCGTAGAACGTTGTCCTCAAAGTGCACATCACATAGATGGTTAAGTACCCTGTTGTGTTGTAGTTTATAGTATTTTTTTACTTATGCAGTTACATGGCATGTTCTTCCTGTATCTTGTTGCGTCCCTCTGAGGACCTGGTTATCTCTCCAGGTGTATGCTTTCATGATTTACTGCAGGTGTTCTAGCCAAGGTCGTGATCTTCTCCCTTCCTTCGAAGAGAATTACGCTTGGTTCATTTGATATTTTATCGATTCCCTTCTTGTACATTTTATTTTGAGATAGTTGGTAGTGGAATTTGTCTTTGCCCAACGTTTGTACAAATGACTTTAGTAAGTTGATTTTATGATATATTAGTTTATGGATGAGATTGGCTTCATGGTTACTACATTTTATAGCTTATGTGTACATACGAGATATCCATATATTTGAGTATATTTTGTTTGTAGACAGCTGGCATGATACGTTTCATCGGTTATGCTATTGTACCGATGTGAACCTGCATATAGGATTAGGATATAAGAATCTCATCCACAAGCTTGACTTTCTCCCTCAATTCCGAATCTCGAACTTTCGTCCAATTATCTTGACTTCCTTCTGCTTGATTCCTTTCACTGCAAATTTTATCTTCTTCTTTCGTGCTGAATAGGGAGGTTAGGAGATAACTCATACGTGTATACATGTTATATTTCTCAATTACTCCATTAGTTGACTTTATAAGTTGAGTAGTATGACTACAACATACCATCCGTATCCTTTTAACCTAGTATTAAAGTGTAACAGAGTGATAATGAATATATGCTAGTGTAGGAGAGATGTTTACCTAGAATATAGAGATTTCGTAGCCCATACCCATTGGTCAACTAAGGCCTGATACAAGAACCAGTAGGACGACTGTATACGCAAGCACACCGGATAAGACTTAGATCCTTGTGAAACTTAAACTATTTATTACTGCTTTCAACGTATTCTCCCGTACTTATACTTTAAACTACCATGAATAACGACGCATAGCCTAGTTTTGCAAGCTTATTCTTTGTCGAGCTTGTTCAGGACATATGTATACTGGGGACGCCCACAAGCATATTATCTAATTAGAATCAATGTATTATGGTCCGATCAACCATAGTGTACTTGGTTCGCTCTTCATATGATTATCCCACGTGGATTGAGATATAGAGGCATCTAGGATCTCATCCGCGACTGTATTGACAATTCCTCTTGAATTACACATTCGCCTTTGAATTACGTAATTGTATTCAATGACATCTTTCTTGAACTCTTTATTGCTTTTGTCTTTCACTGATTGGAAAGACGAACGCTCGTATTTGATAGATAAATACAGAGTATCCCCATGGCCATGGTAGTTATATGTACAAGTATAGTAACCATCGGCCAAGCCATATAACTACAACCTTGCCTAACGTTGCTCGTCCTTCCCTCGACCTTAATAGTAATATCGTGACCTTCTAGTCATTTGAGCTTGAAAGATGAGTAAGATCTTACCCTTGGGTAAGCCACAAACCTATGAGACTATCTAATCTCTAGGAATCATTTATTGTGAGTCTCCAAATATTCATCTTGATTCTTGGCTTAACTAGCAACCCGTATGCCTTAACTCAAACCTTACTTGACTAGGCCCCTACAGTGAAGACAGAGAAGAATAGACCAAAACAAGGACAAGCATTGCAAGGACCATGGTAGACACCCATTCCAAGATTAGAGATTCAGCAGATGTTACTCTAGGTACAAAATTCTATTATCAAAGAAGTGACATAATTTTAGAACAACACATTCACCAGCTTAGCCCAAATCTGTAGCATGATGCCCCGTCATTATGTTGTATTAGTAATCAACAAGTGATGCATGAGCACTACATTTAATACCTCTAGAACGCTTGTGACTATAGTCTGGCAGGTTTGACACAAATTGAAATTCACGACTTAGTAGTTAGGGATCTTTCCCATGACGTGCTTTAGAGTTCGTTATTCCACCGATAGACTCTCGTATACCATGGACAAGCGGGTCATTCCATCTTATCGACTCAGGTACCACTGTATGCGATCATTTCCATTTATTAGGACTCGGGGTAATCCTCGAAACTGATTCACAACTACCCTATCATGTTATCGATCACATCGTGACTTATTATTACCAAATGTCAAGGTACGATATCGCAACTCAAATATTCCTAACCTCATTATTCCTAAAACCATATCCTAGTCTCTAGAGTGAATAGATTGTAAGCCATTCTTACTTTTAGGAATTTGGGGATCACCAATTGATTGAGGTAAATTGGTTCTCACTAGGATGATAAATTAGTGATTCGTGAACTCCCACTTTCTTTTAGATCTTTTGGTGTCCCTTACTGTGACTTTGATATTTGTAGTGTAATACTTGTCACCTTCCAACAAAATTTATATGCAAAACTTAAACGAGTCCACCTTCAAGTAGACATATCATGTCCCACACAAACACATCTCCTTGGACTCTACTATTATGATACGACTTTCAGGTCAAAAGGGACTAGCGATAACCCTTACCATAACACCGATGTACTTTCGGACTGCAGTTAGAGATCCAACCTTGACTCAAATTTTTTGGCCCAATATATGGTTGTGTTCTACTCGAAGCCCTCTACGCACATGCCACTAGTGTGCCACTCAATAGAGGCCTTGTGTGCTACTTAAACACAAAAGTCACGGAAGGCGCATCTCACGACTTACAGAACCTATTCTACCAACCCGACGAGAAATTTGGCCAACCACTTGAATTTGAACCTATTATACATTACCCTAACCTAATAGGGATGGTTTAAAATTCCAAAAAATTTTGTCCATCCACTATAGATTAAAATCTAAAGTTCATGCAATCAAAGATTGAAGTCCAATTAGGGAACCTATTGAGACTCAGTTAAACCCATCAAAGTACATCGCCATATTGGGACTATAAAACCATACTTGATGAAATAGGCCCTCACCCCTATTATGTAGGTCCTACCTCTTGGCTCACTAATTCTCCTTCTATAGATTTCGTAACTGCATCTCTTCATAGCCTATGTTATGCATCTCTCGGTACCAACTTGCTTCCGGATATACTTGACCAAGACCTCTCATACTCTCTTGACCAAACATAATTAATATAGGGGCCATATTAAATAGATAATACCTAGACTTCCTATAGAGTCTGTGACTATGATTGGAAATACCTCATACTTCTTATACCTCCTTGAAATTTGACCTTCTTAGAAGCCCTATTATTGTGCTTTCCCCGATTAACCAACTTCTATAAGTTGGGTAGAACATTGAACTTATTATACTCTACCTCTCAGAATGGGATTACAATCGTGACCGTTCTTCCATCTGTATAGAATTTATGAAACGATCTTTCATTTTGTATTTTATATCCTTTTGCTCGTGCGTTTAGATAACTACGGTAACAGATTGCAACCTAAATTCTTCAAGTCGATCATAGAATCATTTATGTTTAAATCAATAGCAATTTTTTTTGAGGCAAATAGATCGCAAGCCTCTCTAAGGAACATAAGATTTTGGAATTTACAAGTAGTTGGAAATGATTGGTTCCAATTAGACTAATAATTCAATGGTTCATGACGTCGACCCATATTCGTATCATGTGATACCCTCGACCATAATTTTGATAATTGAAGCACAACGCTAGCCTTTTCCTTTCGACAAAGTTCACACTCACGAACTAGACTAGTCATGCTACTCACATTACATACATGTCCCACGCAAACGAACTTTCCAGTGCTCCATTTAAAAATTACACCACGTGTATGACACATTATTTCTTCAAAACAAACCACAAAGACCCAAATTCGACCTATTCGATTTCACCCATGCAAATATCGACCCATTCCCTTAACTAAACTGAATACTCAAGATCTATGCTAGATGCACACCTAGGACGTATGCCTTCCAACAAGCAAGCGCATGCCTTCTACACAACACCAAACATCAGCCCACACATATTAGTCGTTTTGACTTAGAGTTTTCAAAACACTTGCCTAATCATATTCTATAGCCTGGATTGTTTAATTATCATCGATTCTCATCACTTGGCCATAAATTCTTCTTTCCTAAGTTTTCAAGCTCACTTCTTAGTTTCCCATGTTAGACGTAGAACGAATCCTTCTGAACCGACACACCTTAGTATATTCCAACAAGAGGTCGCTGCCAGCTTGTCAGAAGCATGACCCCTAGAGTGACAATGTTTGATTGTAGTAACTTTTTTATAGTTGTTATTGACCAAGAACGTTATGGTGTTATCGAGGCTCACTTAGAATCAAAGACTGCGGTCAGAAGTGTCCATTATTCTCGTGTCCCTCCCTAGAAATTGTCCTCCTCAAGGTCTTGTAATGACGACGATCTTTACGGGTGGCCAACTTCTATAAGTTGGATAGAGTCTGGAGGGAAGCATATCCCATCTTGTAGAATATGAGGTCAATTGGGATTCCTATGACAACCACCCCTCAATTCTTTCAAAAATTGAGCTAAGATTTGACGTACCTACTCTCCCTCCGTACAAAATCTCGTAATACTTGATATTATGATTATTTTTAATTTTGAGGACAAAATTGTCATAAGTTGGATAGGATATAAAATCCCTTATAATTTAAAGGAATATTTAAATTATTTTTGGATTTTATTTAATTCTAATTTATTTTTATCTTATTTATAATATATAAAAGAACTATAGCCATGGTTGAGTTTGAATATGCAAGACGACTAGAAAGTATGGCATGCCTAGCGTAGTCGGGTGCTATAACTAGTATGCTAGCCATGTTAGGAATGCCATGGTCATATTGTAATCTCTTGCATGTTAACCATTCAAATTATGGCACAAGTTATATTTTTATTTAATTAATTAGTTAAGAAAGTCTTTATGACATTTTAGGAGACCCGATTGCACCAAACCTTCCCAAACCTCTTCCAAGTCAAACCCAACCCTATGTAGGCATGTTGGATATTAATAAACATTGATAATTACATTTATTTGTATTTAATTCAGATTTTGTAGTCTAATTACATTGATAGAATTAAATAGTTCTATATTAGGAAATCCCTTTTTAAATCCTCAATCCAATCAACTTGCCAACTCACCAAACAACTAAATCATGCCAAGTGGACCTCCACCATGCTAATTTTGGCCAAGCAACCCCCCCATGTCTGAATGCATCAAATTAAATAGGATTTAAATCCTAGACTGCTTAAAATTCATTTAAGGATATGTTCAAATATACCAACTTATCCCAAATCCTAACCAAATTCTAATCTTTCTCTCCCTCACCTTTGGCCAACCAAAAACTCTCTCCCTCTCCATAATTTTGGCAGCAACAAACTCTCCATAGAATCTATACATCATCTCCTCCATTGCACATCTCTCCATCCTTCATAAAAACTCATCTCCTCCACTATACATCCCCGAAACCCCTCAAAACAAACCCTAAAAACTCCATCTCCTCCATCCAATCCTCTATAGCCATTATCAACTCTCTCATACTCACCATTAGAGGATTAGCAAGCGAGGATAGCGGAAAAGATTGGAGCTTTGGTGAAGAGAAGTCATCATCACCCTTTCTAGCAAGGATCTTTGGTAAGAACGCAAATCTTTTCTTCTAAAATTCTTTGCTAAAATTCTGTAGAAAATGTGTTATTAATTCTGTAAAAATCATATTTTGATGGCTTTTGTTAGGTATAATCATCCATAAAGGTTTCATGAAATATATGCGTAATATTCATGTATCGGTAGGATCAAAATTAATCCCATTGTAAAGTAACTATGAGTTATTGGTACCTATTTTCGAAACTTGAATTTTATGTGTGTTTATATACATAAATTAGGATTTTTAATTATTTTTCCAAGATTTTAACAACTCAAATCTGGTCGGAAAAATTGTAGGTCAAAACTAGCTAATTTCGGGTAACCGGCTGACCTAGAATGTTCCAAACTTGTAGTACAACTCAACCCTTATACCTCTGATATTATTCTATGAAATAAATTATTTTATTTCTGCTTAAAATATATTTTTGATTATTTTAGCAATTTTGAGTCATTAACTATGTTCCGGGTGTGTTTCGGGTAGACTAGCTGACTTATTAATCAACTAGTCATAAATGTCTTTAGAAATATTAATTCTGGAATTTCAGAGATAAATATGTAGAAATTAGTTTAAATATTATTTTTATAATTTTTATATAATTTTTAAGTATGTTATTGAAGTAGGGGCATAACCGACTAATTAAAAGTTAGAAACCCTAAAACTGTGTTTCGATGTCTCGTGGAACCAGTGTGTGATTGTATGGATCTAAATAGTTCCACGAGAGATTGAATATAATTTTAACATATTACTTTGACTAATTAAGTAGTATCGTAAGTTTCATAAGTAGTGACTTAATTTAGTTAATTAATTATCTAGGAGCGTCGGGTTCCGGAGGCGTGGACACGGGAGAGGCATTTCATATTTACAGCACGAAATCAGGCAAGACACCTTGCCATATTTATTGCTTATATTTAGTTGCATTTTATTGTATCTATATTTCTTGTTTATTATTTTCTTCTTGCATGTGGACCTAGAGTTAAGTGACTACCTTCAATAGAGTGCATGTCATTAACTTATCATGATTGTATCACGAGTTGTGTGTGAGTTATGAGTATCATGTAGTGGTCACTTGCGTGTTGGCTGATCACCCGTGCGCATGCGTAGGAATAACTGTCAATAGATGCATGTTAGAAGACTTGACAGTTATTAAATATAAATCGTGTTGTAAAAATAACACGTGTTGGTGTGTCATGGTTACGATGCATGTATAGTATCATTGGAGAGAGGGGACAGCTACTAGCGTAGGGGCTACATTTACTTTTTACACGTTTATGTGTGATAGTGACTCGGATGAGCGCTACTTGCTGCCCGGCCGATAGTGTCTCGGATGAGCGCAACTTGACGGCCACTCTTTATTACTTGCTTGCGTGAATCCGTACTGCCCCTGCGTAGAACGTTGTCCTCAAAGTGCATATCACATAGATGGTTAGATACCCTGTTGTGTTGTAGTTTATAGTATTTTTTTACTTATACAGTTACATGGCATGTTCTTCCTGTATCATGTTACGTCCCTCTGAGGACCTGGTTATCTCTCCAGGTGTATGCTCTCATAATTTACTGTAGGTGTTCTAGCCAAGGCCATGATCTTCTCCCTTCCTTCGAAGAGAATTGTGCTTGGTTCGTTTAATATTTTATCGATTAACTTCTTGTACATTTTATTTTGAGATAGTTGGTAGTGGACTTTATCTCCGACCAACGTTTGTACAAATGACTTTAATAAGTTGATTTTATGATATATTGGTTTGTGGATGAGATTAGCTTCATGGTTACTACATTTTACAGCATATGTGTACATACGAGATATCCATATATTGGAGTATATTTCGTATGTAGACAGCTGACATGATACGTTTCTAATCCTACGTATTTTGGGACTGGGGCGTTACAAATAAAGATGTGTTTGGACGAGGATTCACCCCCTAAGTCAATTTACACGACCTCATATTTGTTAGGAGGTTCTCGTTGCTCAAAACACAATTCACATTGAGATTCTACGTATTTATCCCACGTTTCTTCCTCGAAGAACTCTAGCGTCTGATCATCGTCCCCTTCTGAAGGGTTTGCGGATGTCATATTGACACACAAGATTCTCTTTAAGACCTACCGATGTTTTTATTGGAGTCCCAAGTAGAGGATTCAGATGAATGAGAATGGATCTCCACTTCGGCCTCTGAACTCTCCGGAGTTGTTGGAGGCGTTATACAGCCTAGCCCACAAAGGATGCAATTGTAGTAATCCTGAGGCTTCAATTTTGGAGCAGAAAGACGTAAAGTTAGGCGTCAAACATTGCCAGAATTTAGACCTTTGCCTCTATTCAAGTCGTAACCCATCTTTTCGATTAGGCGCTTTGCTTGAAGGGTATAACAATATATTTGCATCTTGCCGTTATCGTGTTCCGGCTCAACTAGGGAGAGATCTTGATGACGTTCCACCTTATCGAAGATAAAGGGCTTCTTCTTATTTTTTCTGCCAGAAAGTAGATACCTCGGGAATGGGAGGACCCAGTTTACAATATTAGCAGTTGTTACTTCCATTTATAACGAACCTAAAGTGT
Organism: Iris pallida; assembly: GCA_029216955.1. Classification (NCBI taxonomy): domain Eukaryota; kingdom Viridiplantae; phylum Streptophyta; class Magnoliopsida; order Asparagales; family Iridaceae; genus Iris; species Iris pallida. Next base: position 2,161,322 of record JANAVB010016799.1, on the reverse strand, counting down.
TATCTAAGGCATACCTAGCATTCCAATGTGCACGATCGGAATTATCCAAAGATAACCCTTTATTGATAAGATATTAAATTTGGGGATTACATCTTTAAGTGACAGTACATGAGAATGGACAGCTATGTATCCATCTAGTTCAGTGTTTGCAATATCTGTAATTGCCATAAATGGAGGCTTAAGAGCTTTTCCATAAAGTTTCATAACCAGGGGTGCCGAGGTTCCTTCGTTCGGGCGGTCCTCCTTCGGTGACAGGTTTTAATATGTTCTTAGGAGTTTGACCACATGTAGCTCTTAAGGCTTTCAATGGATTTTGGCTACGAGCGGTTCTTGATTTTTCCTTTAGCGGGGACTGACGTGTTGAGGGCGCGTCCCTTGAGGCGAACCCTCACATGTTCATCGGACGTTGCCTTTGCCTCTGCCTCGCCATCGACATCAGCATCTTGTTCCTCTTGATGAACCGACTGGTAGAGGTATGCGTCGTATAGTAAACTTGGATCCCTTTGAAGGGATCAACACCAACAAACTTTGTCTTGACCCTTTCGCTGTTGTCGTCATACTTCATGCATCGGTGGAGCGTGGATGACACTATCAAGTATTTGTATATCTAGAGATGCCCCAATAAGATATTATAAGATACATCAGCATCAATGATGTAGCATGTCATCTCTGTTTGCCGATCACCTATTTGACATTTTAGGCAAATCTTGTCTAATGGGCTGCTTCTACCGGAGTTGAAGCCACTGATAGTTGTGCTGAAAGTAGATAGCCGATGCCTCGATTTGCCCAGGGTCTAAAGCAGGCTTCAGAGGATGATGCTGAGAGAGGATCCCGGATCAACATGCATCCGGTCTACTTTGATGGTGCCAATTTACCTTGTGTAGTACATGTGTTAATTATGCCATTATTCTTTAGCAATATATCTTGCTGAGAGAATGTGATGTTCGGGATCATCTCAAGCATATTTTGATAGTGTGGGCATGCTGTATGGTGCTCCTCAGGCTGTTGGACATGACTAAGAAAGGAGTCGACATATTGTAATGCCTCGCTCAAGGCATCCTGTGGTCTCTTTGGACAGACGGAGAAGCTCGAAGAGTGATAACCTCGCAGGTGTATTGGCAAGCTGTACCAATATATCAAAGTTTAATATTTGATCAACCCCGCTACAGAGCCTTTCTTTAAGGGTTTATAAGCGAGTCTCCTTTTGGTTTTGCTTATCCATCATAAGAAGCTAGGACAGAACTGCTTCCGAAGCAGCTAGTACAGCAAGCATAGTGGGTGAGGTGTATGTTCCTCCAAGTCCGGATCACCTTCCTGCGTAGGTCTGACCCGACCTAGTCTTGCCTACCAGAGGTTTATCGGTAGATGCAGAGACCATAAGACAAGACTTGGGCTTCGTTTCCTTGGTAGAACGTGCCGTTGACCGCACCAAATGTGGGGCGAGATCGAAGTCGACCCAAGTCACTTTGCCTCACAGTGTTATAAGTAGAACCTGTAAGCCTGAACTAATTCTAATTATCTACACCACATGATCCCACCTCCTAGCCGATGTGGGACTATATTACCAACTCCATTGTTACCCCCCCATTTGAGTGCTCAACCGAAAATTAGATACAACCCAACAATCTCCACCTTAGCTCGTTTTCACTAGCCAAATAACCTTAGCACCTTCCTACATTTGTCCGTTCCCGCTAGTTGAACAACCTTAGCACCTATGCTACCTTTTGTTCGTTCCTGCCAGCCGAACAACATTAGCACTCCTTTCTACCTTTTTATTTGTTTTTGCCAGTCGAGCACCTAAAAGATCCAATATATTGTCATTTCAATCCGTTCGACCATAGAACCAAACCGACATGTTCAGCCACACCACCATTGTGTGCCAACCACAAAGTCTTGCTCCATCTTGGGCTCATCAAACCTACCTTTGAAGCCAATTCGTGTAGTTGATGATCCTACTCCACCTTTGAAAGAGAGCCCGTATATTCGTGTATATGCATGAACGTTCAACACTATCTGTCTCGAACCAATTAGAGTCACTCAAATCTGTCCCGTAACCATGGGTTGTGATACCACTGTTTGGGAATGCGGTGTGACCCAAACTGGTGTTAGCCTATGAGGTGTGATATTGAATTGGGCCTATATGCCTTAAAAGCCAACACACATATGGAGGAAAGTACTAAAGCCAGCACATAAGTATAATTACATCACCTACAAACCAGTAATGGAGACCATGGGATTATACTCAATAAATTCCCTCTCCCACTTAGTTATTTAACAATGAGGGTTTTTCTACTAGTTGATATTATGTCAGTGTTATCCATTATTAATGCAGGCTTAGTTTTTCATAAAAAATATCTACAGAATAATAAACATGCATAATCAGAAAAAGAAAAATGACAATAAACAGAAGAAAAGTATCCAACTATTATGGTCATCTTTCTAGGCTTAGTTTTTTAGGTTTTGGCTGTTGATTCCTTCATCAAAAATCATCCGTCTGTCTCACGACTGCTTAAAACCAGTATCTCGTTCGACGTCAGAAATAGCCACCACCGCCATCACGATTGATCATAAAATAATTAAAATTACATCAATCCTATGCCTCCCGAAGGAGTTCACACATAATCTAGATTTAAAGATTAAAATTATAAGCATGATCAACCCTCGTGATTTTAACGACATGTCTGCGTTTAAAATAACACAAACAAAACATACATTGGACAATAATAGTTGGATCAAGATGTCTGTAAAACCAAGTTAGAAAAGATCGACATCTATCGACTATTACACAATACAAGTTTTATTGGACAACATGGAAGAGTTTAGGGATTATTTAGGCTAGGATTACATCCTAATTGACTGCTTCCGGAATGCCCTAGCAGAATGGTGTAGCCGAAAGAAAAAATAGAACTATTATGGAGATGGGATGATCAATGATGAGTTAATCGGATTTACCAAATTTATTTTGGGGATATGCCTTAGAGACTACTACTTATATTCTGAACTTGGTTTCTTCTAAGTCAGTACCTTTTACTCCTACAGAGCTGTGGATTGGGCGTAAGCCTAGTCTGAAACATGTTCAAATTTGGGTAGTCCAGCACATGTGCTGAATAAGAAAGCAGATACGCTAGAATCTTGTACAGAAGTATGCTTGTTTTTAGGCTATCCAAGAGGAATGAAAGGAGGTTTATTTTATAGTCCTAAGGATCAAAAGATCATTATTAGCACTAATGTCCGATTCTTAGAGGAAGACTATGTGATGATCCATAAACCCACAAGTGGAGTTGTTCTAGAAGAACTGAGAGGTGAGATACCTTAGTACCAACAGTACAAGAGGATGAGCCACAACTAACTACACAATGTGTCACAAATGTTACACCACAACCGATAGTGCCACGTCGTAGTGGGAGGGTTGTGATACAAACTGATAGATATATGTTCTTGAGAGAGTCGTCAGACTTCGTCCCTGAGAAACAAGATTATGATCCCTGTACCTACAATGAAGCACTCCAAGATAAAGGTACAGAGTCTTGGCAAAAAGCAATAATATCTGAAATAGAATCTATGGATTCCAATCAGGTCTGGGAGCTTGTAGAACCACCCGTTGGTGTAAAAGCCATTAGATACAAGTGGGGTCTATAAGAGAAAATAAGGATCAGATGGTAAGGTTGAAACCTTTAAAGCTCGGCTTATTGCAAAAGGTTTTACTCAAAGAGAGGGTATCAATTATGAGAAAACCTTTTCGCCAGTAGCCATGCTCAAGTCTATCCATTTTTTAATCTATTACAGCTCATCTCGATTATAAGATTTAGCAAATGGATGTCAAGACAGATTTCCTTAATGGAAGTCTGAAGGAAGACATCTATATGAAGCAACTAGACGGGTTCATTGAAAAGGGCCAAGAGCATCTTGTTTGTAAGATCTAGAAGTCCATTTATGGACTTAAGCAAGCTTCCAGATATTTGAACATATGTTTTGATCAGGTAATAAAATCCTACAGATTTGATCAATGTCAGGCTGGATCATGCAAGTACAAAAAGTGTGAAGAAAACGTGGTGGTATTCCTAGTACTTTACGTAGATGACACCTTGCTCATTGGAAACAATGTGAATGTGTTATCTGATGTAAGGGTATGGTTATCCAAACAATTTGATACGAAGGACTTGGAAGAAGTAGGTCACATCCTTGGGATCAAAGTTCTATGAGATCACAAGAAAAGGATGTTGGGCTTGTACCAACCATCCTATATCGATACTGTACTAACTCGTTTTAGCATGCAAAATTCTAAGAAAGGCTGCTTACGTTTTAGGCATGGAATTGCTCTATCAAAAGAGCAGTGTCCGATGACACTTAAAGAGATAGAGAATATGAAAGCAGTTCCTTATGCTTCAGCAGTAGATAGCTTAATGTTTACAATGCTATGTACGAGACCAGACATCTGCTTTGTCGATGGTATGGTCAGCAGATATCAGTCTAATCCAGGACAAGGGCACTGGACTGCTGTAAAGCATATTTTGAAGTACCTGAAAAGGGAAAAAAAGTATATGCTAGTTTACTAGGCAGATAGTTTAGTTCCCTTGGTATACAGATTCAGATTTTGAAGTACCTCAAGGATGCCTAATAAAAGCACTCAATATAGGCACGGTCCGACTCTTTTTCTTTTTGGGCACTATCCATGAGGGGGACATCATCATATCCATTCTTTCTTCTAAAATTATGAAAGAAAAAGACGCTTGAGGTATTCGAAGGAGGAGATGTAGTTGTTATGGAGGCTACAGAACCATTCATAAGCCACCCCCTGTAATGCTCCAACGAACAGGTTCGTGAGCAAGACATCGTCCCGCGACAGGTGTCCCGTCATGGACACAAAATATGTTAGAAATCGATGGGGAGATTCTTTCCCATCTAACGAAGTAAAGGACTGTGATTTGTAATTGGGAAGTTAAACCGTATTATTTTAGTCCGGAGGATATGGCTACCGAATCCCATGTTTTTGGAGCGCTTCTCGCTTGTCCTTGGCATCGAAGTGAGCCTAGAACTCCCCAAGGGCTTCATGTACATCCGTCGATATAGGAGGAGCATACGATTGTGGTAGGATAGTATTATCGATCGTGAGAGGAACATGAGAGGATGTGTTACATTCCCCGTTGGTCCCTAGATCTTGGTTTGTTAGAGCAGGGGCCTTTGTGGCAATATATTTTTGAGCTCTAAAACCACCTGGGTGAGAGCTTGCATAGACCCACTTAAAGTTTGGAGCCCTACCTCGAGAGTCTTAATATGTTGATGGTGATTGGACCCGTTACTGCTTCTAACATTGTCACTCTTATCATATACACTGACAGTAAATGAGAGAAAGTAGACGTGGCGGTGGATCTGTCACTTTCCGCCTCGGATCCTTGAGCTTTTCTATCTTGGAGGAAAATGGGCAAATTGGCATCGTCTTCGGAATCCATATAATGGCTACCCCCAGCCCATTGAGGATAGGCACCCCCAGACACGTCAATATCAGTTCCATGAGAAACCTTGTCTTCTTGGAACGAAGGGTTGTCATATATTTTTGGGGGATTGCTGCCACCAACTTGCGCTACAGATGAAATAATGACCTCCTCTGAGGAAGACTTGCTCTTCGAGCTGATGTGTTGGAACACCCCGATGTTGGGCACTACTTGTTTGTTGCCTTGAGGACGACTCTTTGGTGCACAGTCTGAGACAAATGTACTTTTTTTGCTTTGGAATTCCTCCAGAACGACGATGAATTCCAAGTAGAATGGTATGAGGCAACATAAAGTTCTTCCTCGTCTTCAAGTGGCACCCTCTTTCTAAGACGCTGTCGAATTGGTGCATCTGGTTATAGTCGTTAGAATATCGACTATCTTGGTATAAAGGCTGCTATTTTGGAACATCAACAGTTGATGACGATGTTAGCACAAGTATGCCCTGAAGAAGGCATATTGCGCATAATGGTTGTCTTCCTCACTTTGTGCTTGTGACTAATCACGTCACACAAATTATGCAAAAGGAGTTTCACAGTTACACCCACTTCATGTGCACGGCTACACCGAGCACTTGGGTATGTATGTGAGTGATGTGCTCCCTGATCTGGTTCCAATACATAAGATGTGCCCAGATTATTGTTGGAAGACTTATTGTGAGGCAGACCTACTCCATATGCATAGCCAAACTGGGAGCATGGATCTATCACCACAAGATTTTCTCTCTGGCTTGGTTCTAGCATATGAGATGCGCCAAGTTTGAGAAAGACTTTGAGAACTGACCCAATTTGGGCATAGATGCGCTTGGTTAGTTCTGTATAACCTACCATCAGCTGTGCATACTGCAGTCAGCACATGCTTTTGGTTGATTATTGGCGTAACATTTTGAGTGCGCGTAGCTTGTGCTTCTTTGGGCTTCTTCTTTGAACTAGCACCTAAAGGCGCATAGTATTCCGAGTCCAAGTTTACCTTGCAAACTGGGTGAGAGGTTTTGTAGAAAAGGGATACTTTTTCCAACGTCGTGGACTTCATGTGCTGGAGGTTGGCTGCACTGATATCCTTATTTTTCGCTTCATCTGGGAGTGCATGGAATGGGATTGACAGTCAGTACTGCGTATGTGCTGCCTTGGAGAGAGCATTGGCCTTGCTATTGGGACAAAAATTTGGGCACCCTATGCCTCAGGGTTCTTCTGTACAGACGCATGACTTGTGCCTTGTGCAACATGAAGCGCATCTTCAATAGACTGAAGGTGAGGCGCAGTATCCTTAGGTACCCACACCTTGCATATCATTTTAGGCTTTGCCAGCCTAAGAGAGGGGTATGTGCCATCTCCAGAGAGTACATCTTCAAAAGCTTATTGGTCGAAATGTATGAGCAACATCTTTTGAAAAGGCTCGAGCAAGTTTCCATCGGCTGCATCACTACCTTCTCGTCAGAGGAAAAGGAAGTCCCTAGCAGAGTTGCCAGTTTATTCTCCATAGACAAAAGTTATAGAAACTTTTTGTACATCGAACGATAAGAGTACAAAAATGCTCCTAGACAGAATATCTAACCATGGATTTCGCAACATCGGCATTCAGTGCCTCCTCATCTGCATTATAATTGTCCAAATCAAAATTAGGCTCTCCAGTGTTGAAAATTTGTTCACCTACTCGTTACGTAATCATCGTGGTCGTAGATGTCCATATACGTGTCATGACCCGCATCTGATGTAAGGGCACAAGAACCTGCGTACGTCCAGCCTACGTCGCTGCATCTGCGGTAGAATGCTGTCGAGATCTACTATGCTATTGAACAATATTGATCCATAAGATATAATATTATCTTAGTATCAATATGAATAGTCACTCAATCATGAAATCAATAAGAAAGAACAACGCACGAATGTAATATTAAGATAAACAGAAAATAAGAGTCAATATACATCTCACAAATAATTATGAATGCTTACCATATCCCAAATGAGTCTCAAAATAGAGATACAACAAAATGTCAAACTAGAAACAAATCTAGTACAATAAACTGTCTAACTACTGAGCTACAGCTAATACATCATTCCTCTCAATTGGCACTAGTCCCTTATGAGCTACGATCTCCACATCTACACCTACTACATCGTGAGGTCCTTAGTGGGTAAAACACCACTCCTCTAAATCATCTAAAAATATATTCAGTCAGGACTGGAGCGAAGCACACCTCTAATAACAGTTCCAATAAATGATTTGGACTATGTAACAGTAAATAGAGTGACATACAAGATAATAGAATAGGTACAAGAATACAATAAGATATGGAAATACTGTAAGTAAATACAAGAGCAAGAAATATCATGTACAAGAATCACGAGTAACTATCTAAGTGAGTAAGCAATAGCTGCAACATGTGATTGGCTTGCGAACTTACACAAGGAATAAGACATGCACAAGGAGGGTATGATCATATATCTACACTAATACTTTCCGCCTCCGAATGGTATAGTGGATCCAACCATGGCACGTTACGATAAGAGATTCTATGAGAAGGTAGCAAGTCTTCTCAAGAATCAATGTTCATACAAGTACAAAAACAACAAGGCTTGCACAAGGTACACCAAGATAATCAAGGAATAACATCTCATGACAGGATCCGTAAATACCAATCTGTGTGACCATATGTCAAGCAATCAAGGATATCTACACTAGATACAAGAAACATCGAAAGATATTATAAACGAGAAATTATCAAAGAAAGAATGTACTCGCCTAGAATCTGGGTGAAGTATCAAACTGTATTCGTAATAGTGCCTCGAAGACCTAAATATGGAATATCAATATCAATTGATGTTTTGGAGTGATAATCATTAACATGTAAATTGAAATGTGATTTTTAGGTCAAATTTAGGTCTTGAAAGTCAAACTAGGACAATATCTTATTTCTATGGTCAAACTTGGTCAATACCTTATTTCTAGAGTCAAACTAGTCATTTCTAGGAAATACCTTGGTTTTCTGGCTAATACATGATGGTATATACCATATAATATATATAGACTCATATATCAATATACCTAGTGCCACTACCATATTTTCGGAATAAGGGTATTTTTGTCATTTTATATTATTTATATAGTGGATATTTTTTTATTTAACTAAACATGTTTGTTGCATTTATTAATTGACTAACCTATTTATTGGATCTTGGCTTATGGTCCCAATTAGACTAGACATAACCACTTGAGCCTATATTCTAGGATGAACACAAGTAGCCACATTTAAGTCATGTTAAGTCTAGTTTTGCAATAGAAATTAATCCAACACTTAGAGCACAACTAACCCTTTATTTAAGAAAGTGTTCATGACAACTTGAGGGATAGAATGGACATTTTGAAGTGGGTTTTAGAGCTCATTATGGCAGCCATATAGGGGAGGTATGGTTTCTCCTCCTTCTTCTCCTTTAGAAGCTTCCATAAATCCTAGAAGAAGCCCTCTATAAGTCCCCTTCGTTTTCCATACTTCTCACCATCAAAACTTCTCCAAATTCCCTCAAAACTTTCCCTAATCTTTATCCTACAAGGCTTGGAGCTTGAAGACTAAGGAGCTCGTGAGGTGGAGTCCAAAAGCTGGGGAGTTTGTGTCAAACTTGACATTAGAAGCATTCCTAGAGAGTTCCATTGGAAATCCATCTCCCAATAGGTAAACTCTTGTCATTTTATCATAGTTTGAGCTCCATTTTTGTGCATGACACTTATAGAAACACTCACATGGACTAGGGATACCCATAGGGAGAAGAACAAGGTTTAACCTTCCTTGTGATAGAGTTTATTTGGAGTTTTTGGGTCATCCTTGGAGAAATTCGAGGAGAGCACACCAAGTGTTTGTCAAAATGACAAATAGACAATTTTAGTTTTTTTCTTTCAGTTTTATACTTATGAATAGCTTGGTTTGCTCATAGGATAGATATATGCAAGTTTCAAGTGTCTATATGTATGTGTGGTTATATGTTTATGTGTGTCAATGGGTATGTATACAAGAATTTGCATATAGACATGTGTGCACTGTTTTGAGAGTGTTGGATATTAGATGTAAGTGTCCTAGTGCCTAAGTGTAGGGACTGCCTTAGAGTATCTAGTGTTTGTGAGATTGGGTGAGGGAGTTAGAATAAATAGCACCAATAAGTAGCAGAAATAAGCAGCGGCAGCAACAATATGCAGCAGCAACAGCAGTCAGCAATAAGCAACAGCAGCAGTAGCAATAAGCAATAGCAGTTTTTAAACTACTTGTTAGCGTCTAGGTGTGTAACGCCCCAGAACCAGAATACTGGAGAGCGGAGGCATACTGTGAAACCCGCAAATTTTAGTAATTAATTTCTAATCAATTTTTAATTAATGTGTTGTTAAATGAGGATTTGTGTTATAATAATATTATTTAATTATTTATTATATTTGGTTAAGTCATGAAAATTATTTTTAAAATTATTAAATCAAGGATTGACAGTCCAGACCCGAACCCGGTTCGAACCCGATATGAGACAGTAAAATATTTTTAAATATTTTAGAAACTTTAAATTATTAGTTATAATTTTTCTAAAAAGAAATCATTTATCTTTTAAGCTATTACTTAAATATTTGGATTAAAATGATTTTCTTTACATAAGCTTTGATTCAAGCCTTAAAATCCAGCCCAAGCCTTAAGCCCAATTTTTAAGTCTATTTTTAATAATAAACCCATTTAGTGCAAACCCAATGAGAATCCTTTAACCTTTGGCCCATAAGCCAACCCAATTAGTATTATTTTTCCTTTCCCTACAGCAAATGCTTGCTGTAACCATTCAAGAGAGGAATGGATAATTTTTATTTTCGGTTTGGATCTTTTCCTCTTCTCCCCGACTCAACGGCTAACCCTTGGCCTTTCCCCGCCGGCCGGCCATTAAGCTGGAGGACTCTTCTCCTCCCCAAGTTGGTAACTCCCAACTTCATTTTTCCTATATAAACCCTCTCCTTCTCCCTCACATCATCCACCATTTTTTTTCCAACCAAACCCTCTTTCCGTGCCCTAGCCCCGCCTGAACCGCACCCCGACGAACTCCCTGGTCCGGCCGCCCCTTTCCGCAGTTGTCCCGAGGCCGCCGCCCCGCGGCCCTTTCCCGACCGGCGCCCGACCCGACCGGCGCTGCCACCGCCCGATCCCGCCGCCGCCCCTTCGCTGTTCCGCCGCCGCTCCCCGGCGCTGACTTGTACGGCCCCTGTGTGCTCTGTCGACGTTCCGCTTCCATTTCCGTTTCTGTTCCGAGTCCGAAGCTACTCTTCGGATTCCGTCGTCGGTTTTGGGTAACCTCTAATCCCGAGAATTTCCTTTAGTCTATGATGATATGGTCCAACCAAATTCCTTCGGGAAATTGGGTTTACGTTTATGCGTCCGTTCCGATATAGTTTCGGAATTTCCGAAGTTTCTTCGGGAATATTTTAGTGTTGAGCATTAGTTTTGCTTCTCCAATTTTGAGTTCTGTGGATGTGCTGTGGATTCCGGGAATTTTTCGGGTTTCCGATAGTTTTCGGAATTTCCATTTAATCTCGGGTTTTCCGAGGAAACTTTCGGGAAATATTTGGAAAACGGATTTTTCTGTGGAATTATATGTATATTTGGGTTGAGATATTTTTGCAGGTAAAACCGGCGCATTTCCCAGTTTTTGGGTTGACCAAAAATAGAGGGAGTGCTGCCGAAATTTTCGGGAAAATTATTAAATGATTTTCAAAATAAATTTTCGGTAAAATATTATTTTATTAATATTTTTGGGCGACGACCACATTGGTCAGTGGGCCCCAGCGAAATGCAAACGCACCGGTACAACCGGACGTTGAGGCAGAGTAGCTGAACATGACGACTGGACCAGAGTCTGAGACTCATATATTTTATATAATTTAAATTGGCAATTGTTAGTTTTATTATTTAATTATAGGTAATTTTCAAGACTAACAAGTTTCTTCTTATTTCAATTTGTAATTAAATTTGTAAGGGCATAAGCCCAGGCCTGTAATTAGTAGGAAGTAATTTTATTTTATTGGGTTGTATGAACGCGTAGGATTAATTTTAAATATTTATATTTATTAGAAAATTCACGATTTTCTCATTTAAGAAAATATATTTTTATATATATAGTCATAAAAGAAATACCAATCTTTTTCCAATAAATTGGTAAATTACGAGTTTTCCGAAATAGAATAGAAATTGGAATTTTCTTTAAAAATATAACACACTAGAAAAACGTGCTTTGATTGTGATGTTGGTATTGGTTAATGCAAGACTAAAATTAACTAGGAAAGACAAATAGAGAATTGTAACTAGACAGTTTGAGCTTGCTTCTGAAACAAGTTCCCGAAATGTAGGATTTCGAGGAAGAGCGTGACCTTTCGAATACCGAAGTACCAACCTTGTTCAATCGAAAGTTTAAGGCAAGTACATTTTATGTAGATTTTACAATTATTTTCACAATTGTTTCATTGCAAGTTTAAACCACAATTATACACGAACTCCTACGGGAGAAATGATTGTACTGTTGGGGACTGGGGGAATATTGTACTGGATATGACCAAATCCAAACTTAGGATAATGAATGTGTTAGCTTACCCCTCTCTCACACGGGGATAAGCCATACCGTATCGCTAGGATACAAATGTACCCAAACCGGTCATATTCTTTACCTATTCATATCACTGTACTGTACTATTTCAAAATTATTCATTTTCAAACTGTTTAAAAATGCATGTTATAAATTGTCATTTTAATTGTTAAAATTTGCATGAACTGTACTTTGCTCACTCCTGACTGGAGACCAACATTTTAGGTTACTCTGAGGTTGATCTTTCTAGTGTATCTGGTGGCACAGAGCTAATGTTCAACAATCCTGTTCGGTACCCGGCGGTACTACCTGACGACGATGGATCGGCGTCTCCTTAGATGCTGTTGGTGTTAGCTAGTCTTATTTCAGTTTTTTTTGGATCTTTTAAACTTTTGTACTGGACAAGTTTATTATCGAATAAATGTTGTGGTAAATTTTTAGTTTAAATGTTGTTGGTTGACCTGCATATGAATTACAGCTTACTGCCGCCGTCTCATCAACGGTGCAGGCTGGGCATGATCCGATTCGACCCAAGTATTTGGGGACCGGGTCGTGACATATTTTTAGTGGTGGCCCATGCAGGTCAACTAAATCAACAATTTAGGAAAACTAGAAACAATTAGGAACACTAGAACATCAAAATTGCCACAACATAGGACCGATTTATATATGATAAATATTTTTATTATAGACTGGTAGGTTACCTTGCTTATGCTTGCATCCTAAACCTTCCAGAGAATGACCACTGACAAAACCAACTCTGCTGGCGATGTGGTATTATCTCCGGATCGAACCCCGCCTCTTCAGTCAAGTCAGAGCTTTTCACCCAACCAGCTGATTGATCATCCTCACCAATCATCCAGTGAAGTTTTCCCCACACTGGCAAATCCTACCTCTCCTCTAACTGGGTTACTTTTCTTTGAGGAAGTACCCACTCATGTTGCTTCACCAGTACCAGAGAACACCTCTCAGATGGTTGCTCTATTTCAAGAAATCCTAGAGTATCAGAAGATTCAAGTTGAACAGATGGATATCTCGAGAGAAGTCATGAAGAATATCAACGACGCAACCTTAGCCATTTTAAACCAAGTTGGAGCGGAACCTCGTCCTAGGAGGGATACCCATGAGAATAGAAGATATTTGGGCCCTGTCCGACAACCATATTGCAAGAAGCTTTTGGCTTGTGCCTACTGTAAGAGACCTGGTCACCAAGCCAACATTTGTCGCAAGAGATTAAGGCAATGTTTGGTGTGTGGATCTGTTGAACATCAAGTTAAGGACTGCCTCTTATCTTATCATCGTATCGGAGCGTCTATTATGCCACAACCTCGGGACTCTATCCAACAGACCGTAGAAAGGGATGAAGCAGAATCAAGGATCATAGAAGAGGAAGAAAATGGAGATGCCCAAGCAAGAACCAGAACCATGAAGAATAGTACTTAGGACTGCTGAGTAGTATTATCTATTAAGAAGCTGTAACAAGATGTCCCTAGATCAATTATGAGAGTTTTGTTGTAATTCTCTTATATGAATAAAAATCTTAGTTACATCTTCATGATAGAAGTTTTCCCTAATAGTTTCTGGATTACCCTATGCATAGAAATATTCCATTAACCTAGTACCTAGCTCCTTCCCTATGACTAAGTGATACTATAGAATCGATCTGAAGGAAGCCAAGGAAATGAAGGATTAGATCAATGGACTAAAGGTGTTGGGTTTCATATAAGACAGAGCTTCACTCTAAGAAGCATCAGTCTTGTTTGTATCCAAGAAGGATAAAACAATATGGATGAGAGTAGACTATCAGGGCACTGAAGAAATTACTTTTTCTCGACTGATGATCTATCCAAGTTGAGTGAACTTAAGGGTTTTCGGAGTTTAACTTAAGAACTGACTACCATCAGATTAAGATCATGAAGGAGTACATTCTCAAGACGACATTCAATACCAAATACTGGTAGTTGAATTTTTGGATCATGTCTCTTGGAATGATGAATACTCATGTTGTGTTCATGAATCTCATGAACAGAGTCTTTTTATGAGTAATTGAATCAGTTTGTTGTCTTTTCTTTAGATAACAAAAATCTGATATACTCAAGGACTGAAGAAGAATATGAAGAGCATCTGAGAAATTTCTAGGAACTTTGAAGAAGTTTTTGGTAAGCTATCAAGACATGAATTTTCTTAGACAATGTGGTTTTTTTTTTTGCCATAATGTCACAAGAGAAGAAAATTTGATAGACTCTAGATAGGTAGCCGCTGTGGAGAAGTCGTATATCTAAGTTCAATGGTTTCTTGGACTTGATGGGATACTACTGGAATCTGTGTAGGAATTCGCCAAGATTGCTGAGTCGATGACGAAGCTGACTCGGAAGAATGAGGAATTTATCTGGACGGAGGATTGCCAAGCAGCGTTCGAGGAGTTGAAGAAGAGGCTCACTACTGCACCAATCCTTACGCTACCCGCAGGATCCGGTGGTTTCACAATCTACAGTGACGCCTCAGGCAAAGGACTGGGTTGCGTTCTTCAACAACATGGGAAAGTGATTGCTTATGCATCTAGGCAATTACGGACTCATGAGAAGAACTATCCCACTCATGATCTGGAGCTTGCTGCAGTGATCTTTGCGTTGAAGCTTTGGAAACATTATCTCTATGGAGAGAGAGTGGAAATATACACAGATCATAAAAGTCTGAAGTATGTTTTCACTCAGAAGGAGTTAAACATGAGGCAAAGGCGATGGCTGGAGTTAATGAAGGATTTCGACATCGACTTGCAATACCACCCGGGTAAGGCTAATGTGGTCGCTGATGCACTTAGTCGATACCCAATGGCGATGTTCTTAACCAAGGAGAGGCACCTGCTGGAGGACATCGAGAAGCTTGGACTGGAGATTGTACTGCCTGGACGGAAGGAACTGGATGCTGATTCTGTGATGATGAAGTTGCAAGTAAGCTCGTACCTGATGGACAAAGTCAAGGAGACGCAGTTTCAAGACGAGGCACTTTGCAAGCTGAGAGATCAAGTGTTAGCAGGAACACTGGAGGGTTTCTCAATCGCCAGCGATGGAGCTCTGAAGAATGGTACAAGGCTTTGTGTACCGACTGGCGAATTAAGGAATGAGTTGATGAAGGAAGCGCATCAGTCTCAATATTCCATACATCCTGGAGCCAATAAGATGTATCGGGATATGCGCACTATTGTCTGGTGGAGTGGAATGAAGAAAGATGTCACCAGGTATGTCACTAGATGCTTGATTTGTCAACAAGTGAAGGCTAGTAGACAAAGACCTGCAGGACTTCTACAACCACTGGACATTCCAGAGTGGAAGTGGGAGCATATCACAATGGATTTCGTGTCAGGACTGCCTCGTTCCCAAGGAGGGAAGGATGCCATCTGGGTAATAGTGGACCGACTAACCAAGTCAGCTCACTTTATCCCCTTCAAAGTTGGTTTATCCACTGAGAAGTTGGCAGCATTGTACATGCGGCACATTTACCGGATTCATGGTGTACCGGTAAGCATTGTTTCTGACCGAGACACTCGTTTTACCTCACATTTTTGGAAGAGCTTGCATGACAGCTTGGGGACTCAGTTGAAGTTCAACACAGCTTATCATCCCCAGACTGACGGACAATCTGAGAGGACAATTCAGACACTTGAAGATATGCTGCGAGCTTGTGTTTTGGAGTTTGGAGGATCGTGGGAAGACCATCTGCACTTGGTAGAGTTTTCTTATAATAACAGCTACCAAGCCAGTATTGGTATGACCCCGTTCGAAGCTCTTTATGGACGTCGTTGCCGTACACCATTGGCATGGGATGACGTTGGTGAAAGAATACTGCTGGGACCAGAAATGGTGACTGACGCACCAGAGAAGGTGAAATTTATCAGAGATAGGCTCAGGATTGCTCAAGACAGACAGAAGCACTGGGCAGACAGCAGTCGTCGACCACTGGCATTTGAAGAAGGAGATAAGGTCTTCGTGAAGATTTCTCCTACCAGAGGTACAATCAGATTTGGCAGAGGTGGGAAGCTAAGTCCCAGGTACATTGGTCCGTTTGAAGTTCTGAGCCGGATTAGAGAAGTGGCATATAGGTTAGCTCTACCAGCTAATCTAGAAGGCGTGCACAACGTTTTCCATGTTTCACAGCTCAGAGAGTATGTACCTGATGAAAACCATATCTTGGACCATTCAGAGTTGGAAATCGGACCGAGCCTCACTATACCAGAGAAGCCAGTGGCGATCTTGGACCGAGGTGAGAAGAGGACCAGGACCTCGGTGACTCCGATAGTTCGAGTAATGTGGAGACATGATTCCCCAGGCGAGGCTACCTGGGAACGAGAGGATGAGATGCGGGAGAAGTACCCGTATTTGTTTGAGACCTGAGGTATTTCCTAACCTAACTCTTTAAATTTCGAGGACGAAATTTTCTAAGGAGGGAAGGTTGTGAAACCCGCAAATTTTAGTAATTAATTTCTAATCAATTTTTAATTAATGTGTTGTTAAATGAGGATTTGTGTTATAATAATATTATTTAATTATTTATTATATTTGGTTAAGTCATGAAAATTATTTTTAAAATTATTAAATCAAGGATTGACAGTCCAGACCCGAACCCGGTTCGAACCCGATATGAGACAGTAAAATATTTTTAAATATTTTAGAAACTTTAAATTATTAGTTATAATTTTTCTAAAAAGAAATCATTTATCTTTTAAGCTATTACTTAAATATTTGGATTAAAATGATTTTCTTTACATAAGCTTTGATTCAAGCCTTAAAATCCAGCCCAAGCCTTAAGCCCAATTTTTAAGTCTATTTTTAATAATAAACCCATTTAGTGCAAACCCAATGAGAATCCTTTAACCTTTGGCCCATAAGCCAACCCAATTAGTATTATTTTTCCTTTCCCTACAGCAAATGCTTGCTGTAACCATTCAAGAGAGGAATGGATAATTTCATTTTCGGTTTGGATCTTTTCCTCTTCTCCCCGACTCAACGGCTAACCCTTGGCCTTTCCCCGCCGGCCGGCCATTAAGCTGGAGGACTCTTCTCCTCCCCAAGTTGGTAACTCCCAACTTCATTTTTCCTATATAAACCCTCTCCTTCTCCCTCACATCATCCACCATTTTTTTTCCAACCAAACCCTCTTTCCGTGCCCTAGCCCCGCCTGAACCGCACCCCGGCGAACTCCCTGGTCCGGCCGCCCCTTTCCGCAGTTGTCCCGAGGCCGCCGCCCCGCGGCCCTTTCCCGACCGGCGCCCGACCCGACCGGCGCTGCCACCGCCCGATCCCGCCGCCGCCCCTTCGCTGTTCCGCCGCCGCTCTCCGGCGCTGACTTGTACGGCCCCTGTGTGCTCTGTCGACGTTCCGCTTCCATTTCCGTTTCTGTTCCGAGTCCGAAGCTACTCTTCGGATTCCGTCGTCGGTTTTGGGTAACCTCTAATCCCGAGAATTTCCTTTAGTCTATGATGATATGGTCCAACCAAATTCCTTCGGGAAATTGGGTTTACGTTTACGCGTCCGTTCCGATATAGTTTCGGAATTTCCGAAGTTTCTTCGGGAATATTTTAGTGTTGAGCATTAGTTTTGCTTCTCCAATTTTGAGTTCTGTGGATGTGCTGTGGATTCCGGGAATTTTTCGGGTTTCCGATAGTTTTTGGAATTTCCATTTAATCTCGGGTTTTCCGAGGAAACTTTCGGGAAATATTTGGAAAACGGATTTTTCTGTGGAATTATATGTATATTTGGGTTGAGATATTTTTGCAGGTAAAACCGGCGCATTTCCCAGTTTTTGGGTTGACCAAAAATAGAGGGAGTGCTGCCGAAATTTTCGGGAAAATTATTAAATGATTTTCAAAATAAATTTTCGGTAAAATATTATTTTATTAATATTTTTGGGCGACGACCACATTGGTCAGTGGGCCCCAGCGAAATGCAAACGCACCGGTACAACCGGACGTTGAGGCAGAGTAGCTGAACATGACGACTGGACCAGAGTCTGAGACTCATATATTTTATATAATTTAAATTGGCAATTGTTAGTTTTATTATTTAATTATAGGTAATTTTCAAGACTAACAAGTTTCTTCTTATTTCAATTTGTAATTAAATTTGTAAGGGCATAAGCCCAGGCCTGTAATTAGTAGGAAGTAATTTTATTTTATTGGGTTGTATGAACGCGTAGGATTAATTTTAAATATTTATATTTATTAGAAAATTCACGATTTTCTCATTTAAGAAAATATATTTTTATATATATAGTCATAAAAGAAATACCAATCTTTTTCCAATAAATTGGTAAATTACGAGTTTTCCGAAATAGAATAGAAATTGGAATTTTCTTTAAAAATATAACACACTAGAAAAACGTGCTTTGATTGTGATGTTGGTATTGGTTAATGCAAGACTAAAATTAACTAGGAAAGACAAATAGAGAATTGTAACTAGACAGTTTGAGCTTGCTTCTGAAACAAGTTCCCGAAATGTAGGATTTCGAGGAAGAGCGTGACCTTTCGAACACCGAAGTACCAACCTTGTTCAATCGGAAGTTTAAGGCAAGTACATTTTATGTAGATTTTACAATTATTTTCACAATTGTTTCATTGCAAGTTTAAACCACAATTATACACGAACTCCTACGGGAGAAATGATTGTACTGTTGGGGACTGGGGGAATAGTGTACTGGATATGACCAAATCCAAACTTAGGATAATGAATGTGTTAGCTTACCCCTCTCTCACACGGGGATAAGCCATACCGTATCGCTAGGATACAAATGTACCCAAACCGGTCATATTCTTTACCTATTCATATCACTGTACTGTACTATTTCAAAATTGTTCATTTTCAAACTGTTTAAAAATGCATGTTATAAATTATCATTTTAATTGTTAAAATTTGCATGAACTGTACTTTGCTCACTCCTGACTGGAGACCAACATTTTAGGTTACTCTGAGGTTGATCTTTCTAGTGTATCTGGTGGCACAGAGCTAATGTTCAACAATCCTGTTCGGTACCCGGCGGTACTACCTGACGACGATGGATCGGCGTCTCCTTAGATGCTGTTGGTGTTAGCTAGTCTTATTTCAGTTTTTTTTGGATCTTTTAAACTTTTGTACTGGACAAGTTTATTATCGAATAAATGTTGTGGTAAATTTTTAGTTTAAATGTTGTTGGTTGACCTGCATATGAATTACAGCTTACTGCCGCCGTCTCATCAACGGTGCAGGCTGGGCATGATCCGATTCGACCCAAGTATTTGGGGACCGGGTCGTGACACATACATAGCCAGCTACGTATAATGAAATGAAATCCACTCCACTATGCGGTCACGGCTGTCTAGATACATGAGGGTTTAACTACAATCCATCAGTCTTCTACGGTTAATAACAAGCCTAAATGTCTCAATCTCAAGCAAGCAAGTAAAGTTACAAGATGTAAGATCACCCAATATACAATAATAAGACGTCCCAAACATTACATATTCGGCTGATCAT
Source organism: Iris pallida (assembly GCA_029216955.1). Classification (NCBI taxonomy): domain Eukaryota; kingdom Viridiplantae; phylum Streptophyta; class Magnoliopsida; order Asparagales; family Iridaceae; genus Iris; species Iris pallida. The sequence continues at coordinate 2,141,735 of JANAVB010016799.1, read as the reverse complement.
GAAGCTAGTCGTTACAAAATGAGAGGACTAGCAAGAGTTTAGTCATACATGATCAACCCTAGGATCTGTCAATCATGCTACAGTCCGTAGGCAGACAATAATAGGGTATGTAATACGAGCTATTAGGTGCTCGCCGGCTAAACGTCTCAAAATAGAATTTTTTTACAATAGAGTGGGAGAGCAAAAATAAACCCACTCGTTGCCCTGGTCACGCCTGATAGTCACCATCGGACTGGAAAGTCGGTAGATCCTCTGAAGCTGCTCCAAAATCTGGCCACACAAAACCAGCTGGGTCAGATCCCAGAAAGAGCAAGTGCCACAAAGGAGGTTTCACTTAAGAACTAAAACCAGCACATCCGAAATATATTAAAGCAGTTAAAAGAACTGAAAGTAAAGGAATAACAACAGTCATAATGGAGTACGAGGGAACCATTCAAGTAGCCAGGTTACAACCCTTAAACCAAACAAGGACCGGGGTTGTAACCCTTCACCTGAATAGAACTCCGTCTCCAATTCTTGTTGGTAAGGTAAAAAGCATTACAAGTATGACGTGGGGTGAAATAATACAATAAACGAAGAGAGGACTTAGAACTGCTCCGGGTGCCAGTTACAACCCTTAAACCAAACAAGGACCGGGGTTGTACTCCTTCGCCTGAACCGAACTTAGCCTCTGATCTTTATTGTTAAAAGTGACAATCATGCGATCAAGCCTGCGATAATCGAGCACTGAAACTACACCATACAATCGTTTTCGGCCAATCAATGACTACGGCTTTCTACATTAGCTAGCTAGGGTTATCACAACATGCAGTGAGATATTCGTCCAGCCACAAGCCCTGCAGCTAATCCAGGCTATCCAGGCGACTTGGGTTCATTAAGCAGTGCATTGTTCTTTTCTATATATATCAGTAATTTTAGACTTGTGCCCTACTCGTCGGCAGACTGCAAGTCCCACATTGGTGGCCGGGATAATAGGATTGCCTGTAGCTGGGAAAGTCTCTCATGACTACTGAATTATTCTAGTTATTAGCCTTAGCCATTTACAGTAGGTACCCCCAGCCGTGGTACTCAGGGATCCCTTTCCTAGACATGATGCAAACATTATCGGTTCAATTGTACAAACACAATCATCCACGGTGTCTAGGCCATTCAATCTTGTCATGTCATACTAGCCGTCGCAACAGCCTTCAAAATATATATATAATGTCATGTTTACTGTCAGGAGTGCACCACGTCGGACCACTAGCATATCAGGTCGTTTGTCAAAAGTGCACCACAACGGATCACCATCGTGTCCGAAAATAATTAATTTAGCACAAGTGCACGTTTTATAATTAAATATTAAAAGGGGCAAGGGCTGTGGGGGACTCATGCGGCTCGAAAAATTTCCATGCGGCCAGCAGTCACTTGGCCATATGCGGTTGAGCAAAATATATAAGCATGCATACTTGCATGCAAATGCATTTATTACATTTATATATTGCATTTATGTAATACATTAAATAAAGCATTAATACATTAAATACATTAATATATATTAATGTACAAAATATATTAATATACATTATATCAATATATAATACTTTAATATATAATAAATGTATGCTTTGTATGCATTAGCAGAATGCATTAATATACATGCAGCTGATTGTCCCCATGCTCCATATGCGGCTCACTTCTGGCGTTTGCATGCAAGCAAGGCCACAAGCATGCATTAATATAATGCAAGCAAGCTACGTGGATCCAAAGCAAGCATGCATTAATACGCATGCAAGGCCACGTGGGTTCAACATAATGCAAGCAAAGCTTGCACTAGCATGCGGCTGATGAGAGCCATATGCGGCTGGTGCTTTAAAAGAATTTAAAATAATAATAATAATAATAATAATAATAATAATAATAAATTGCTTTAAGGTAATGCATTTGCCCCATATGCGGCTGGCTTTGCATTAATAAGGCCATGTATAGTGCATAATAATAATTAAAAAAAATGCATTAAGGTAATGCTTGATCCTGAATGCTTATGCTGCTACTTTGGAAAATACATTAACAAATGCATTCGAAAAAATGCACTCAAGAATGCATTACTATAATGCTTGTCCTGATGCTTTATGCGGCTACTTTCGTGCATCAGGAAAAATGCATTTTAAGAAAGCATTATTATAATGCATTGAATATGCATGGATTATAATACATTATAATGCATTAATACATGAATCATTATTATAATGCATTGAGTGCATTGAATGTATTGAATGCATGTGGCTGGCCTTATGATATAATGTACTATTATAATACATTTTAATGTTTTGCATATGCATGCGGCTCACTTTGCTCCTCCATGCGGCTGAAAGTATTTGGAGAATGCAAAAGAGGCATGCGGCTGAATGTTTTAGTGTATGTATTTGGAATATGTATTAAAATATTGTATGCATTAAATTATTCATTAAAATATTACATGTATTGGTATAATACATTAATGCATGCGGCTGAAGACTAAGGCCATGCATTATTTAATTCATCTAATGCATTATTTCAAGCTGATACGACTACAACCAAGTGCCACATGCGGCTGACTGTTAGTATTGCATTAAATAATGCATGTGAACTAAATGCTTGCTATAGCATTCATAGGCCATACGGCTGAGATAGGTTGGCCTATGCGGCTCAGCAATTTCCGTAGGTCAAATTGGACCAAACGAAATTCTCTGCAACATGGGATCATCAACTAGCAAAATATGCAAGTTTGATAGATCAAACTCCCGGAAACCGAAAATACTACAAAGCTAGATTTACAAAAATTTAACCATGGAAATGAAAAATGCCAAGTACTAAAGTGGATTAGAAACACATGAGGAAGACAATGGAACAATAAAAATGGACTTCCTCTATGAAGCAAGATGCACTTGCCTAAGCTCTCTCTCTCTCTCTCTCTCTCTCTCTCTCTCTCTCCTCTCTCTCTCTCTCTTTCCTGGTGGTTGAAGAAGTAATGGTGGAGAAGAAGTAATGAAGAGAGAGAAATGTGTGGTAGGATATTTAATGATGGTGGTAGTAGTAGGTAGGATATTTAATGAAGGTGGTGGTAGGTGGGAGTGGTTTGGTCCACATAAAAACCGAACCATACAAAACCAAGCCGAACCAAGTCAAGATAAACCAATCAAGGAACTGCCAAAATAAATCAAGTAGAGAGACATGCCATACGGGTCTAAATACGTACACGTATACTAAATACGTAATACGAACAATGGTCATTACAAGTTGGGGCATTAGCTTGGCCCTAACAGCACCTATGTATAGGTCTTAGGCCAATGCACTATATGGTTTTGTGTGTGTAGCTTGTGTGTATATGTGAGAGTTATGAGTATCCTAGTTATCTAGAGTGTGTAGGTTATTTTTAGAACAATGTGGTATGGGAAGTAGGTTAACTATTTAGAGTGTGAGGATGTATGCTAGTATAGGCTTGAATGAGTGTGCCTAGATTGGTGTGGTATGTGCATCCTATATCATGGGATAGGTAATAGGATACATACCATGGCTATAGAGATATGTATTGTTACTTATGAGGATATTGATAACTTATATGTATATATGGGTATGGGGTTAGAGGTACCAAAAAATGACTAGTGGAGGTAAGTTTCAACCTTATAATGGTATCAAATACCAATGTAGCAATGGGTATCCATGTAGTGTGTAGGTAATATGGCATTACCTAGAGTAGATAATATTGTGTAGAGTTTATCTAGTATAGGTAATTACCTAATGTTAGGATAAGGGTTACCTAGTGATACTAATAGGTAATGAGAATTACCTTGAAAAAGGATAGGTAATAAGCCATGAGTTGGGTATGTAATGCATAGGAATAGGTAAAAGTGACTTACCCATATGTTAGGATAAACTAAATGTGTAGGTAATATGGCATTACCTAGAGTAGATAATATTTTGTAGAGTTTATCTAGTATAGGTAATTACCTAATGTTAGGGTAAGGGTTACCTAGTGATACTAATAGGTAATGAGAATTACCTTGAAGAAGGATAGGTAATAAGCCATGAGTTGGGTATGTAATGCATAGGAATAGGTAAAAGTGACTTACCCATATGTTAGGGTAAACTAAATACCTAAGAATACATAAGTAGGGTAATGGTGATTTACTTACACATATAGGTAGAAGGTAATACCATATATATATGTAATAGGATAATTCCTAGAATAGGAAATATCTTATATATATATAATGTATAGACAGATAAGTAGGAAATAACATAAAATGGGTTAACCTAACCTAGATTGACTTGATTTGACTAGGGTTTGACCAAGATTGACCAGTTGACCCAAAAGTCAACTTTAAGTCAATATTGACCAAGAAATAACCTAGATTGTATATTACACACTAGAAAACCATGTTTAACACTATTAAACACAAGGTAACAATCTATATATCATGTATAGGTCTTTGTGATTCGACTTTGGGCCTCGATTCACATTCATTGCTTCGGACCACAGGTGAGTACATTCTCTGATAGTTTTCATTATTTGATTACCACTATAATTCAAGTATTTAGAAATGTTAATTATGATTCTTGACACGATGATACACGAATTGGTATTGTCATTGGATCTTCAGTCATGGGATGTTACCTTAATTCATCACAATGGTATCAGATACCGTCCTCGTTGGTATTAGATAACATTGGATTATATTGGATAACACTGGTATACATTGGCTAGTAACGTGTCATGGTTGGATCCATCGTATCAGTCAGGGCGGGGGAAATACTAGTTAGATATGTGATCAAGAACTATTGACAAATTGTATAAATCATTGGCTACTAGCTATCATACACTTCACGTATGGTTGAGCTAGCCTCCCTTAGTGTAAATCATCGAATCTCCCAAGCCGATCACATATCTAATTTGGTATTCCAAAACACATTGTCTATTATAGTTTCATACTGAGTTCACCAGCTACAATGCTCTATCTCTGATATGGCAGTTCCTCTTTCATTACTTGCTCGCATAGATTATATTTTTTAGATTATATTGCATGTCTCTTTCCATTATACTATTGCCTCAGATATGTTTTTCCTCATCGTACATAACATTCTCTTTATCATTGCTTTATAGTTTTTGCAATTAAATGGAACTACTATAGGGTTGTACTTTGATCCAATCCTGACTGGATAATTTTTTCAGTGTATCCAGAGGACTGAAGACCATGCCCAGGAGATTTTCTTTGGAGCCGATGCTCGCTGAGGGTACACCTCTAGTAGTGCTTTGGATAGTAGTTAGGGTTACTGGACCTTATCTCCAGTTTATGAGATTGAGATGTTATATTTATTCAGGATATATATTATATTGACTTAGACATCTAGACTTATCTATGTGTGACTCTTGCTACTATTTCAGACTATTTCATCTTTTCCTTAAAACTTGTGATTGGGATATCTATTTCATATGTCAGATTATTCTTCCGTACGGAGATGACATGTTTATATTTCATATTGTTAGATGCTAGATAGCATAGACAATCTCTACAATGTTCTACCGTCGACACTACGGCGTAGGCTGGACGTACCCAGTCCCCGTACGGGTCGTGACCCCTAGCTCATACCCTTTACCTTATCCCCTATCCAAATGTTACATAGGTATACCTAATTAATTACCTTTCACTCTTACCTTACCTATAGGATATCTACTTATACACTCATACCATAACATACCTTGCCTAGGATGTTAAGATATCTTCCAAACACACATAATTCCTCATCCCAAATACATATACACCACTCTTATATATAGCCCACACATGTGTGGACACACTCTTACAAGCGTGTACGATTTTCCTCACTGTATGACTGAATAATCAACACACACACGATGCTCTACTGCTGCTAGTAGTCTACAAAGTCTCATGCAGAATACACTAGCAGCTATCCTTATCCTATATATACTGACACACAGAACACAAATATATGTGCATATATATATATACATATACACACACTCCCTCCCATGTTCTGCCTACACCAGTTTATAGGGCACAAATTGTAGTTGCTGTTACTATTTTAGCTGTTGATACTATGTTTACTACTGCCTACTTCTATTGGTATTACTGTTGCTGCTATTGCTCCTATGCTGCTACTGTTGTTGCTAGCTTCTACCTCTACTGCTGTTGATACTATGACTGCTGCTATTTTTTTATGCCTAGCCGCTGCTATTGCTGCTGCAACTGCCAAACACTGCAACTGCTATTGCACCTACTGCTGCTATGCTGCTGCTGCCTATGGCCAAGCAGCTACTGCATACTCTTCCCCTTTCACTAATTCCTCCTACACATATGTATCTATTTACATATCTACATACACATCTAACTGTTTAATTATATGCATAGACATCTATCCATAGGTACTCTAAGCTACTCTATTACACATGATATACACCTATTACATGTATACACACACACACACCCCATATGTATGTATACACACACACATTTAATTGACACCCAGATAGGTTATCGCACACTATTAGATATACATATCCTGCACTATATGATACATGAGACACATTGACACATATGACACTCACATATATGCACAATACCAAACACTTCGTGTGCACCACACTACTATCACACCAATCTACGATACTCTTGTGATATGCCCAAGATACATATGCCAAACATTGTCCAACTCTACCCAAATCACATGAGCATATCTAAAACATAAATTAGAGCCTAATTAGAATAATATATAGCTAATACAATATGTCGTGGAGAATTTGATGTGTGTCATAAGTTTCGGAGGAAAACCCCAAAAAATAATTATGTGTCATAGTGTATCATGACACGGCCTACTCGTATCCAATTTTGGATACTTATCTAGCCACACACAACTAACATAAGTTAAGACAGATCTAAAGTACCGAATGACAAACACTTGGTGCACCAATCATAGAATTCCTAAAATTGTACACAAAACTCAATGTAACTTCCATAATAAGGATCCCGAGAGGCTAATTCTTCTTCCTATTGTTAGTCCTAGTCCATGGGTGGGCTCCTAATGATCCAATTACACAAATAGGACCTAATTAAAGAGAGAATTTATAATTTTATCTATTGGGAGATGGATTTCCAATGCAAAGCCCAATGAACATGATTCGGACATAAGCTTTTAGCCAACTCCTTCCTTTCTAATTGCTCCTTGCAATCCCAAGCTTCTAGGCTCCTTAGATGAGAGTAGGGAAGGAATTGAGAGTAAAATTGAGTAGAATTGATGGAGGGATGATCAATTTGGAGAAGAGCACCAAATTAGAAAATAATTATGCACAAATAAAAAGAAGAAATAGAGGCTTCTCTCTCTTAATAGGGACAACCACCCTAGCCTCTCCATGCTAATGCACAATGTCCAATGTGCCTCCAATTAATTTTCATGAAGGGCATTTAATTAGTAAAATGGTTCTACTCCTAATAAAGGGTTTAAACTAATATCTAATTAATAAGGAAATAACTCAATTGAGCCCAAGTGGGTCAATCTAAATGCTTAATTCTAGTGTCATGTCAAGTCTACTTGGGTCCACTAACATGAGTCTAACAAATAGGCTAGTCCACTAACCATAATAATTAGCATAAATAAATAGATAAATATGCACAATATAATATAAATTGACAAAATTATCCCTATCTAGAAATATGGTAGTATAAATACCACAATTCCAGAATAGGCGTATTTTTGTCTTTTCCTATCTTGTATCAATTTAAAATTTTATTTTATACTAATTGTAATGCTAGAATTTATTGTATTTTTTCATGATAGGTATTGTTTCATATAATTAAATATATGATATAGTTAGTTGCTAGTTGTAGCTACTAGTTGGACTAGTTGTTAGTGAATATATATGGACCCAACTAGACTTTTCATGACATCGTTAGTGAACCCATTATTTGGTCATGTCATACCCATTTAATTAGAGAGCAATGAGTAAGAAAAACCATTCTTTAGTTAATGGAACCCTTTCTAATTAAACCCCTTCCTAAAATAAATCTTCATGACTCATTATGAGGGCTTATTATACACTTTGCATGGCATTTAGGGTTAGGATTGATGGCTGGTTATAATCCTATAAAATCCTTCTTTGAGTTCATTTAATAGCCTCCACAAATCCTAGTTTGCCGCCTCTTCATTCCTTCTTTATTTAAGAAGAAGAACCAACTCCACCATTCCCAAAATCAATTCCTAACGCATTTCTAGTGTCATCCTAAGGAGGCTAGAGCTCGGACTAGCAAGGAGGAAGCATTAGAAGGAGTGGAGCTTGAAGAAGGTGTCTACTCTTAAAGTTTGTGTCCACTAGTGCCATTTCAATAGGAATCCTATTATCCCATTGGTCATGGTCAAACCTAATTTTAATAATTGAACTAACCCTATCTCGATATAAGGGCTACTTGGACAATTCCTGAGAACTGCTACCGTTCCGTTCAAGACTGAAGTCGTTTTTTCATATGAGTATGTATTTCATATTCAATGTAATTTTTATATTTTATTGAGTCTAGGAATATAATATACACCGAGTTGTACTGGCAAGCAGGCTATCCCAAAATATTTTTAAAATATCTTTTATTTTAAAAATAGCCCATTTTACAAAAAGCTCCGGACTGCTTTTAAACTTTTTAAAAAGACCAAAAACTAATGTGCAAAAGTCCTAAAAATCAAACTCTGGACCCCAGGAGAATTCGGCCCGAGTTCGGTTAGTGTCCGTTGGATTTTGGAACTTGGTCATCCCGTAGTTACGGATGCAACGGCTATTTGCCGAGATTCACTCAAAGAATTCTGTCCAAATTCTGCCTGAATTCTTCCTTTAGAAAACCAATAAATAGAGAATAATTTCCCTTATTTCAACACACCTCTCTCTTCTCATCTCTCTAAGCCCACTACGGTATTCTAAGGTGTTCTAAGCTCTTTCATTTTCAAATCCTAAGCCAATTACAATCCTCTAGTTGATTTACCAGTACGGTACGGTCTAAAAGTTTTAGAGTGATTGTAATCATACGCTTGATTAAAGAAAAACACGTCACAATTGAAATTGGTTGAGTATTTCGGATCAAAACTCGTGTTGTATAAGTTGGAAGGACTTTGGATGAAAAGTTGTGGTATTTTTCTATAGTGGATTCAACTGGAAGCTAGAGTTCTTCTGACTAGAATAGTCCTCACAAGAGAAAAACTAGTATATATCGTCGTATTTGTGTTTGCTTTCTGATCTCTACTTTTCATTTACATACTTGTGATATATTATCTGTGATCTTGTTGCTAAATTTTTAATTAGCTAAATTTATACTGCCTACTTTATTTACCCCCTCTAGAGTATTGTGCTTTACATTTCGTTCCTACAATTGGTATCAGAGCGGGTTATACAGGAAAAGCGAGGTAACACAGCTATTATGTTCTTTTCTACTGTTGTTATATAGATCACTTTATATCACACATGACAACTGTGAAATTTATAAGTAAATGTCAGGCCACAACAGACCTCCACTGTTTGATAGTATAAATTACACATACTGGAAAACACGCATGACTTTTTTCTTGAAATCTCTAGATTTTGACTTATAGTCAATTGTGATTGATGGTTATAAAAAGCCTGTATGTATTCTTGTTGATGGAGAGTTGGTTGAGAAATCCCATGACAAGTATACTAAAGCTGAAAAGAAACATGCCAGTCTTGACGTACGTGCTATTAACATTTTGTTTTGTGCCTTAGACATGACTGAATTTAACAGGGTATCAAAATGCACAACATCAAATGATGCATGGAAACTTCTTGAAGTTACTCACGAAGGCAGAACACAAGTCAAGGAGTCAAAAATTAGCAAACTTAATCAGGAGTATAAGGCATTCAAGATGAAGGCAAATGAATCCGTTACTCAGATATTTATAAGATTTCTGGATATGGTAAATCTTCTGTCTTTATTAGGTAAGAAATACAATAACCATGAGAAGATTCGCAAACTTCTATGAGCTCTCACGAAGAATTGGATTCCAAAGGCTACGACAATCGTTGAAGGAAACAACCTCACTACTATGTCTCTTGAAATACTCATGGGTAAGCTACTCACTCATAAGCTGGACTCAAGACTTTGAAGATGTTGCACCAAAGAAGAAGTCGATCGCCCTCAAAACTTAATACAGAAGATCTATCGAAGATGATTCTGACTACAGTGACTCTGACTCTGAAGTTCAAGCTCTTCTAGATAGAATGTTTAAGAAGCTCATGAGATGCACTAGAAGAAGAAAAGAGCACAACAACAACAATAGCAACAATGAGGAAGATCCAATCTGCTATGATTACAAGAAGAAAGGACACATCAAGAAGGACTGTCCAATAATATCATCATCAACCAGAAAAAGCATTATGTAGGACAAGGGTCGCCTGAAAAAATTAACATCAAGAAGGTATGCCAACACAAGCATATGGCATGAAAGCGAAGCTAGCGACTCAAAAGATGAAAAATCAGACTACGCTATAAATGTTTGCTTAATTGCATTTGATGAGGTAAACACTAACCCCATGTTTGATACATATAATAATTTTACCATTGAACAGTTAGGTGAAGCCTTTAGTGACCTCTTAGGTGATTACAGAAAACTGTATAGCAAATACCAAAACTCTAAGAAGGTACTCAATGAGTACAAATGTGAAACAGAAAGACTTACCGACCTACTAGCTGAGGTTAGAAGTAATAATAATTCTAGTGAGGTAGGTGAGCTCTCTTCTATTAAGTTACAGTTACACGAAACCATAAGACTATTCGAAGAGAAAGACAAGACCATTACCAAATTAGAGGAAGACATACTCAAAGAGAAGAAGAGTTCAACAAAAACTAATCAGGAATGATACACTTACTGCTGATTATAATACATTGTATGATACTTCCAAAAAATTAGAAATTAGGTTAGGAAAAAAGCCTGAGATTGCTGCTTCCAACGCTAACATGTGTCACTTAACGAAACACCGAAACATTGTCAAACCCAACAATGTCAGACCAAACCCATCCAAACCTTTGCCCAAGAAGGCTAATAGGCATTTATTTTGCTATCAATATCTAACTTGAAAACCAACACCTACCAATCATGTATAACATACTACATCTAACACTCAACATGCTAGATGTTATTATTGTGGCACCATTGGTCATATATCTCATGTATGTAGAGTTCGAAAGCTTGTTGATTTAAAGATATGTGCATGGATACCGAAGGCTAACATTTCAGGATCCTATAAGAAATGGGTACCAAAAGTTTTATCTGTAAATGTTTTTGTAGGTAGAACACCCAATGCATGCTAGAACCAAGTGGATCATCGACAGCGGTTGCTCACGACACATGACCAGTGACGCTTCATTATTCGCAACACCGTCAAAGAAGAAAGAAGGATATTTCTCCTTGGGTAATAATCTTGAAGGGTATATAGTAGGTATCAACAATATTGGTAAGGCTCCCTATCATGTGATTAAAGATGTCTGTCTAGTAACAAAGTTAAAACATAACCTACTCAACATAAGCCATTTAGCTGTCCATGTTTATGGTATTAACTTTGTCAAAGATAAATGTACTATAGTTGATAGCTCAACTGGTAGTACTATCTTTGAAGGTATTAGGGAAGACAATATTTTTTTATCTATTGGAAGAGGCTAACAAAGCAGGTAGATGCTTAATCGCCAAGAATGATGAGAGTCAACCATGACATATGAGACTCAGTCATGCAAATATGCACATAATTTCAAGACTATCCACAAAGAAGTTGATACGAGGCTTACCGGATATCACTTTCAAGAAGGATACGATATGTAGTAAATGCGAGAAGAATAACGCTACCCGATCCACTTTTAAGTCCAAGAACGCTATAAGTACCACTAGACCTCTAAATTATTGCATATGGATTTACTTGGGCCTAGTAGAACTACTAGCCGAGGTGGAGTTCAATAAACAAAAAGTTTTTTGTTCGACATCACAAAAGGTTATACGAACTTTTTTTTATTGAACTTGAAAAAAGGTACAATCGATTCCTATACAGGGAAATCTAAGTACAAGAATTCTGAAAAAGTATGACGGTAGAGATCGAGCACTACAACGGCTCCTTTACTCCACTGATGATCTGACGACGAGTTAGACTTGCTTTGACTTTTTGCTACCTTTGATGGAACTTTAAGGTTTCTGATCAAGGGGGTACCAGAGTTCAAGACTTCAAAGCTCTGCCTTTTGCCTTCTGCTTCTTTTCTCTCTATGTGTGTCCTCCTCCTTCTTTTGTTGAAGGGAAAACTACTTCTATTTATAGAAAAAAGGAGAAACATATCCGATGTACAATAAGATTTGAGAAATGAAGGAATCTGCGGTCATTGCATGGTACGGGCTTCTGTTGAGCTGACACGTGGCGGACGTCGAGATTCCCCTCTATCAAGATCTCGGATGGTTATCAAAATAACCGAAGGAGGAGACACGTGGCACATGTCTATTATTGGGAATCATCTGTTTAGATGAAGTTGAGTAGATCTTGGATTTTATCTCAGAGTATAATTCTGTTTGATATTTAGGAGGCGATCGATTTAAACAAACTGACTTGATACGACCTTTATCAAAAGGGCAAATTTTGTCCTTATCTGAGTTTTAAACCAATTGATAAGATATTTGCACTTATCATGATCAACCTGTCCTATCTTTGAGAGTGACAGTTTAAACAAACCAATTGGGTGGGACCATGTAACCTGTGCCTCTAGCAAGGTCTTAGTACTGCTGCACTTCTGGTGTGATGAGTAGACTGTTCTCCTAGAGAAAACGGAGCCTCTATGCTTTCTCTGACTAGTGGACTATGTTTTGAAGACGACATAACCTATATGCATTTGAGCGACGAGTAGGCAATGTTTCGAGTAGTAAAGTCACTGTGCTTTAGGGCGACGAATAGGCTGTACTTTAGGCTAGCGAGGTTACTGTGCTTTTGGAGCGGCAGGCAGACTTGTGTTGGATGCAATGGTGTCTCCCAAGTCTTTGATGAAGGGGGTTGAACTTCTGGATCGAAGCAGATGTCTACGCCGTTGAAGCTGGGATCACCAGTCTGTGTCTTCTACTGGCACAAGATTTTAGCTGCGCTTCTGGTTTGAAGAAGCTTGCTTTGAAGTCTTCTTTAAGAGCAATTAATGACAGTGCTTTAACGAATGACTCCCTCTTAATTGCCACCGTTACTTGGAGAATTTCAAGGGGTCTTTTAATGGTTTAAGACTTAGTCGAATGAACCTATTTAATGGGGTTCTTCATGCTAAGTCCTAGGTTCATCCCATTAATGTGGAAATTTTGACCGACGGCCCCGTGGCCTATGTCTTGGACGACTCCCGCCCTATATAAAGGGGAGTTTCTTTCGAAGATTCACGTCTCCCTCTTTTTGTCCTTAAACACCATGCTGGATCCAGACTTAGCTTCGAGCAGCCATTGGCCTTGCCTAAGTCGGATTTTTGTTGAGGATCCTTTTGTTCATAGGAGTTGTGCCTTCGTAGAAGAACTGCTGATGCTTTGTGATGTGCTGGAATGCTTCTCATGGGATGATCAAACCTGAGCGACATTTTGGAGGTCTTAGAGGTCCTGATGATCGAGTTCGGTCTGGTTGCCAACATGAAGCACCGCAGGTTGTGCTCTATCCTGCTTATTGGCAGTTGTGTGCTTTTGTTTGGATGGAAGAGCCTCAAAAGCTGATGCACTTTTGAAAAGGGCCTCCTATCGTGCTGTAGACTGAATTCTTGCTCGGGCCAATAGTTGCTTAAGGAAGAGCTATGCATCTGATGGGGGGTGCTGAGGTGGTAGACTTTGATGGTGACTGTATTTACATCTTTTATCCACAGTCTTTGCTCTCATGACGATTATACTGTGAAGATGAACCCTAATATAGGAGTTTTAGTTCAGCATATGTAATCACAAATACTTTATAACTCCTTGTAATTAGGAAGTCTTCTTTTATGTAATCGTTTTGAATATGTAATAGACTCTTGTAGCCATGATTTAATAAAAAGAAGTTTTCTTGAACTTTTCATCTATTTTTTTGTGAGTTTGTCTTTTCTGTTGGCGTGCTTGACCGCTTGCACTTCTGTGAAGCTGGATTGATTGTGAGAGTACCAACCTGCGTCATTCGTCCTCTACGCCTTTGTGAAGATGTGTGGGTAGCGAGAGTACCCACCTGTACCTTATGTTACCCTGCACTTTTTCATGCTTCTACAAGACCCCCTTCAAAGTGTCCCGAACTTGAGTCAAGCTTTGGATACTTTGAAAAAAAGCATGACATGTGTTTCCTTGTAGGGAAATACTTATCATGTTTGCTGTCGTGCTGAACGAGTGGTCCCGAGGGTGTCATTGGTTGATGATGAGACCATGCGATATATCCTGACCTTTTTTCCCTTCGATATAGGGGGTCGTAGGTGCCATCATGTCAGGAGTAAGGTCGGGGTGGACCCACATGACCTCACCTTGTGGTATGGAGAACGGGATGAGCCCTTGAGCGTTGTCGCGCGCTGAAGGAAGATTGACTACTTCTATTATCACCTTCGCGATAATAACGACCCCGTCTTGTGCCTCCGTGGTTGGGAAACTTCCAAACTGGAGAGTAACCATGTTGGCCGTGACAGTTTTTTCTTCATAGTCAGCTAATATGACTTTACCGTCGATGAGTCGCTGAATCTGTCTTTTCAATACGTAGTAATCTCGTGTCGAATGGTGGACATACTGATGTCGAGTGGTGGAAATACTGATGATAATGGCTGTATTTAGGGTTGTCTACCTTCTCCACTTCATCAGGGCCAGGGGCGGATCCAAGGGTCCCTTGGGGTGGGCTCCAGCCCACCCAAAAAAATTATATTTTTTTATATAATTTTTTTTTTATTTTTTAATATGAATTTATCTACTTCCACTCCACCCAAATTTTTGGTAGCCCATTCCAGTTATAGTTTCTGGATCCATCCCTGATCAGGGCACTTTGGTGTTGGAAGAGACACCTTGCCACTCTTTGTCAGCATATCGAAAAGTTCCATCATATCTTCGTCATTGAAGGAGTAAGCCTCCCTCGGCTTCAGCGCTTCTGCAGACTTAGGGTTCATAGTTATTGAACCTTTGGAGATGTTGACGGTCATGGCTTGTTTGTCTTTTCCGTCCTTGGGATTGTTGCTAGACGAGCGTCTCCCCTTGTCCTCGAGAGAGGGAAAGTTTAATCCCAGGAATTACGTATCTTGGGCTTTTCGTTGTGCCACATCCGCCTCTGTAATGAAAGGCGTCCACTCTGTGCAAGGGGTACTGTACCACAATTTTATTGCAGGCAACATGTTTTTGTGGCATGAGTCCATAAGCATGGGCTCGAGCATGCCAGACGATAGTGTCAAAGCTGCCTGGCGGAAGCGCTTGATGTATGTACGACCATGCTCTTTCTCTCTCTGGATGACCTCCATGAGAGTTGACATCGTCATGTCCATCCCTCCTTCATATAATCGGTCAATAAAAATAGTCTTTAGGTACTCGAACGATGAAATGCAGTCATCCGAAAGACTGCATAACCACTCATAGGCTACCCCCTGTAGGGCTCCTATGAATTTATTGATAAGGAGGGCGTCATTCTTTGGTAGGTGCCCTGTTATTAAGGCGAAGTACCTCAAGTATCGTCGGGGAGGCACCTTTCCATCGAAGGGCGTGAGCGTCTACGGATTGTATTTGGGAAGGTAGACTACGTTGTCCCACTCGACAGGATATGGCTACCGGATCCCTATCTTCCGGAGTGATGCTTGCTTCTCTTTTGCATTATAGCGAGCATACAGTTCCTTGATGGCCTGCTATATCTTGATTGATATTGCAGGTCCTGTGGTCGATGGAGTAGACAATGATGGTGCCACTTGGTTGATAATGGACAGCTTACTGGATCCGTCGTTAGCAGTCGGGTTAAGCACAGGTGTGGAGGCAGTGGGGACCAAACTTTCCTTGTTCTCCAGTACGATAGAAGACAAGGATTTCATTGTAGCATTTAACGTATCTAGGCTCGTCTTGAGAGCTTTGATACGTTTCAGCTGGTTAGGCGCTTCACTATTGTCCGTCTCGTCGCCATCGGCCATAAATACCGACCTTATGTGTAGATGGGTGGAAGGGATAGTAGACCCTTCACTCTCCATCTCAGATGCCCATACCTCGCCGTCTTGAGGATGAACTGGAAGGTTGTGGTCTTCTTCAGACTCACTACGGTTGCTACCTCCAGTCTGGTGGCCAGCTGCGCCTGTAGAGGCATCCGTATCATATGGTTCCTCCTCAAACTGGAATACGGCATTGTCATGGATGTTGGAGGGTTGGCTACCTCCGACGTCTGACGTGGTACCCAACGGAGATTTGGAACGCGTGCCTTGGAACACACCTATGCTGGGTATCTTCGTCTTGTTACTTTCGGGCCGTTTCTTGGGCTTGGTGGCCAAGATCGAAGGATTCTTGGACGGCTTTTTGAGATATTAAGAACCCTGTGCTGCGTTACACGTAGCGACCCGGAGTTCATCTTCGTATGCGCTTGTCGATCCCTTGTTGAACCTCTGATATTCGGTTGATGCCGGTTGTAGTCTTTGGAAGATGGAATGCCTCCTCGGTGGCATGGTGGCTTTCTGTTGACAGCAACAGTTGATGGTAATCTGGGTACATGGATGCCTTGAGTTAGGCATGCCCTGTGCCACAGATTCCTCTTCCACCTTACGCTTATGTGAAAGCGTCAAGTCCTCTAACACTGTACCCCTATTGTACATACAGGGGAGTTGCATACGGGTACGATCAGAGAGGGTCTAGCGAGACAGACTCTATCATGCTTACAATAACGCTGCTTGTATGAGTCCTTCTCCATGGGATGTACCCCCTGGCTTGCATCACGTACAAGAGTGCTCAAGCGACAGAGGGGTTTAACTGGTTGAGACATCGAAGCACGGGGACCAGTTTTGTATAACTTTCCATCGACAATGCGTGTGACTGTCAATGCAGGCCTTTGGTCAATCATTGGTATAGTACATTTGTTGCACGAGGCACGTACTACCTTGGATTTTTTTCTTTCTACACCCAGCGGGTGCATAGTATTCAGAATCCAATGAGGGCTCGCCTGATGGGAAGGCAATTCTGTCAAAGACATATCTTCTCGTCGAAAAAGCTTTCTTTGTGAGGGGTTGAACCACTGTGCGCTTCCTTCGGTGTTGTACCCTTGTCAGGCCCATTATAGGAGCACTATCTTTCTCTTCGTATTTTCCTAAAGTGGGAATTGAGTGAGGTGGCATGGCCATATTAGCGAAATCTTCTCCGGGGCTTTAGCATTTAGAGGGTTCTGGATCGTAGCCCCCTCTGTCGTGCTGCTCGTCGCAGCCATCTTGGACACCTAGATACGTCGAGTCTTCTTCGGTTTTACGAACCGCTTTCAAGGACTCCACTTCTCTTCAGAAATAAGATCTTGAAAAGCTTGTTGGTCGAAGCGTACGACCAACATCTTCTGGGAAGATCCCAACAAGTTATCGTCAGATTGCATCACCACCTTCTCGTTGGAGGAGAAGGTTGGCCCCAGCAGAGTCGCCATTTTGTTTGATATCACAAAAGGTTATACAAACTTTTTGTTTATTGAACTTGAAAAAAGGTACAATCGATTCCTATGCGAGGAAATCTATGTATAAGAATTCTAGGAAAGCGTGACGGTGGAGATCGAACACTACATCGGCTACTTTACTCCATTGACAATCTGACTACGAGTTGGACTTGCTTTGGCTTTCTGGTACCTTTGATAGAACTCTAGGGTTACCGATCAAGAGGGTGTCGGAGTTGAAGACTTCGAAGCTCTGCCTTTTGCCTTCTGCTTCTTTTCTCTCTGTGTGTGTCCTCCTCATCCTTTTGTTGAAAGAAAAACTCTTTCTATTTATAGAGAAAAGGGGGCACATATTCAATATGCACTCAAATTTGAGATATGAAGGAATCTGTTAGCATTGTACGGTATGGGCTTCTGCTAGGTTGACACGTGGCGGACGTCGAGATTCCCCTCTATCGAGATCTCAGGTGGTTATCAAAATAACCGAAGGAGGAGACACGTAGCGCGTGTCTATTGCTGATAATCCTCTGTTTAGATGAAGCCGAGTAGATCTTGGATTTTATCCCAGAGTAGGATCTGTTTTATCTTCAGGAGACGATCGGTTTAAACAAACCGACTTGATACGACCTTTATTAGAAGAGCAAACTTTGTCCTTATATGAGTTTTAAACCAATTGAAAATTTATTTGCACTTATCAATATGATCAACCTCTGTCCTATCTTTGAGAGTGGCGGTTTAAGCAAACCAGTTGGGTAGGACCATGCAACCTGTGCTTCTATCGTGGTCTTAGTGCTGCTGTGCTTCTGGTGGGACGAGTAGACGGTTCTCCTGGAGACAACAGAGCCTTTGCGCTTTCAGGCGACTAGTGGACTATATTTTGAAGACGACGGAAGCTCTGTGCGTTTGAGCGACGAGTAGGCTGTGTTTCGAGTAGTAAAGTCACTGTGTTTTAGGGCGACAAGTAGGTTATTCTTCAGGCTATCAAGGTTACTGTGCTTTTGGAGCAGGCGGACTTGTGTTGGATGCAATGGTGTCTCCCAAGTCTTTAATGAACGGGGTTGAGCTTCTGGGTTGAAGTAGAGGTTTGCGCCGTTGAAGCTGGGATGATGTGAAGTCATCCCCAGTTTGCGCCTCCTGCTGGCGCAGGATTGTAGCTACGCTTCTGGTTTGAGGAAGCTGGATTTGAAGTCTTCTTTAAGAGAGATTAACGACGCTCTTTAAGGATCGACTCCCTCTTAATTGCCACCATTACTTAGAGAATTTTAAGGGGACTTTTAATGGTCTAAGACCGACGGCTCCGTGGCCTGTCTTAGACCACTTCCGTCCTATATGAGGGGAAGTTTCTTCCGAAGAGTCATGTCTCCCTCTTTTTGTCCTTCAACACCATGCTGGATCCAGACTTAGCTTCGAGCGGCCATTGGCCTTTCCTAAGTTAGATTTTGGTTGAGGATCCCTTCGTTCAAAGGAGTTGTGCCTTCGTAGAAGAACCACTGATGCTTCAGGATGTGCTAGAATGCTTCTCATGGGGAGTTCGAACCTGAGCGACGACTTGGAGGTCTTGGAGGTCTTGACGACCGAGTTCGGTCTGGTTGCCAACATGAAGCAACGCAGGTTGTGCTCTGCCCTGCTTATTGGCGGCTGCACACTTTTGTTAGGCTGGAAGAGCCTCAGAAGCTAATGCACTTTTGAAAAGGGCCTCCTTTCGTGGTGTGGACTGAATTCTCGCTCAGGCCAATAGCTGCTTCAGAAAGAGTTGCGTGTCCGGAGGGGGGGTACCGTGGTGGCAGACTTTGCTGGCGACTGTATTCACATCTTCTATCCACAGTCACTTCTTTCATGACGATTACACTGTGAATATGAACCCCAACGTAGGTCCGTAGGAGTTTTTAGTTCAACATATGTAATCACAAATACTTTGTAACAGATTCTTGTAATTAGAAAGTCTTCTTTCATGTAATCGTCACAAATTTGTAATAGACTCTTGTAGCTATGATTTAATAAAAATAACTTTCCTTGAACTTTTCGTCTGTTTTTTATGAGTTTGTCTTTTCTTTTGGCGTTCTTGATCGCCTGCGCTTCTGTGAAGCTGGGTTGGTAGCGAGAGCACCAACCTGCGTCGTTCGTCCTCTGCGCTTTTGTAAAGATGGGTGGATAGCGAGAGTACCCACCTGCGCCTTGTGTCACCCTGAGCTTTTTTATGCTTTTATAGGTGGTAAGTTATATGCTTTTGTAATAGAAAATGATTTCTCGAGATACACGTGGGTATATTTTCTCGCACGCAAAAATGATGCATTGTATGAATTCGTCTCCTTTTGTAAGAAAGTTCAGAATGAAAAAAGATTCATGATCACTCGTATTCAAAGCGATCATGGCGACGAATTTATGAATACAGAGTTTGAGCAATTTTATGACATACACGGTTATCTGCATGACTGCATGAGTTTTCATGCCCTAGGACTCCGCAACAAAATAGAGTTGTGGAACGTAAGACCTGACTCTATCTGAAATGGCTAGAGTTATGTTAAACCAATTTAGTCTACTTAAATACTTTTGGGCTGAAGTTGTCAATACAACTTGTTATGTTCTCGATAGGGTTCTAATTTGACCTAAATTAAAGAATACTCTCTATGAGTTATGGTTTGATAGGACACTATCTGTTTCCTATTTCAAAATTTTTGGTTGCAAATGCTTTATTCTCAATACTAAAGATAATTTGGGAAATTTTAACAAAAAGACCGAAGAAGGTATATTTTTAGGTTATGCGGCCAAAAGCAAAGGGTACGAGTCTTCAACAAAAGGACCATGATCATCGAAAAGTCAATAAATGTCACGTTTGATGAACTGAATCAACAGATAATCGACGATGATGATGAAGACATCAATATACCAAGTATAGCACTTGTAAAACCTTCACCACAATACTAGCTGATCCTCCAGGCAGATCACGTAAAGAACTAGAAGTCGGAACCGGCTACCTTGAGAGTCTGCCAAAAAGAATAAAGTTTTTGGTTGACCATCCCAAGGACTTGGTAATAGGTGAGATTACCAGGGGTGTAAGTACTCGTTCCTCTTGTAGAGATATAGTTTCATGTGTTACATTTATTTCAAAGCTAGAACCCAAAACTATTGAAGAAGCATGTAGCAATAATTTTTGGTTAGATGCTATGCAAGAGGAATTAAACCAATTTGAACGGAATCAAGTTTAGGAATTGTTCCCAATCCCATTAATCATCCGGTCATTGGCACCCGCTGGGTATTCCAAAATAAACATAATGAGAATGGTTTAGTTACTGTAACAAGGCCCGACTCGTAGCTCAAGGATACAACCAAACCAAGAGGAAGGTATCGCCTACGATGAGAACTATGCCCTGGTTGCGCGATTAGAATCCATTCGCATGTTATGTGCATTTGTATATTTTTATAATTTTAAGCTTTTTCAAATAGACGTTAAAAGTGCTTTTCTTAACAGTTTTATTAAAGAAGTTTATGTAACTCAACCTCCAGGTTTTACTGATTTCAAAAATCCTGATCATGTTTTCAAGTTGAAAATATCCTTGTACGGTTTGAAACAAGCCCCTCGTGCTTAGTATGATCGTTTAATCTCTTTTCTACTTGATAACGTTTTACAAAAGACAAGGTTGACACTACACTATTCATAAAATCTTTTAATAGAAATCTTATTTTAATTCAGATTTATGTTGACGATATTTTCTTTAGGTCTACTGATGAATATCTTTGTCAAAAAATTTCAAAGTGTATGCAAAATGAGTTTCAGATAAGCATGATAGGAGAACTCAAATTCTTTCTTGGACTGCAAATCAAACAAACCAACAATGGGACATCAATAAATCAAGCCAAGTACACAAAAGACTTACTAAAGAAGTTTGATCTGTAAACAGTCAAACCTTATGGCACTCCGATGGCAACTTCAACCAAGCTTGATATTGATGAACAAGGCAAACCGATCTACATACGTAAGTATCAAGGTATGGTTGGTAGTTTACTTTATTTAACTACTAGTCGTCCTGATATAATGTTTAGTGCTTGCTTGTGTGTACATTTCCAAGCTAATCCTAAGAAATCACACTTGTGTACAGTTAAACATATCTTTCGATACCTTAAAGACACTTCTTCTGTCGGCTTATGGTATCCCAAAACCACGTCCTTTTACTTAACCGGTTACTTGATGCTAATTTTGCTAGATGCAAAGTAGATAGAAAAAGTACTAGTGGCACGTGTCATTTCCTAGGTATGGCTCTAGTCTCTTGGTTTAGCAAGAAGCAAAATTTTGTCGCATTATCAACTACTGAGGGTGAGTATATCGTCGCAGGACGTTGTTGTGTACAAATTTTAGGGATTAAGCAAATCTTAGAAGACTTTGGTTTACATTATTCACACATACCCATTTTCTGTGATAATACTAGTACTATTAATTTGACTAAGAATCCTGTATGTCACTCTCGTATTAAGCATATTGAGATTCGGTATCATTTTCTTAGAGATCATCAAACAAATTGGGATATAGACCTTGTACATATTGACACAGAGAATCAACTGGCTGATAGCTTTATAAAACCATTAGCGGAAGATCGTTTCAATTATTTATGTCGAGAATTAGGAAGTTTAGATATCAATAATATTAATTAATTTTATTTTATTGATTATTTTTCAATATGCAAAACTATTTTCGATACAAGCCTACAAAGGGTCTGTCTATAACCACGGCTATGGCTAACGCGAAACGGTATTTAAGTGTTCCCCGGTGAACCTCCGTTAGCTGGGACAGTACCCCTACAGCTAATATGAGACAGTAGCTGCAAAATGAAATTTAATTCGTAAAATAATATTAATTGAAATTTAAAATAACTAAACTTGTAATTAAATAATTGAAAAGGATTGATGAATATGAAGTGGCATTGCATTTAGTTCTGCTCAAAAGTACCTCAACAGAACTCCAGGCAAACTTTGACCGAATTCGGCCCGTGTTCGACCCAAGTTATGTTGGTATCGGGTGTTTAAAGTCAGAATCAAGTGGCCCCTCCAAAACCCTCAAATCATAGCAAGCAGTCGTATCCGAACCTTCAAACCCTAGTTTTCTCTAACCCATTGTTCTCAACTCTTTTGGAGATTTTGTTCCCTTCCACATACTCAAATCTTAGAAGGAATAACCTCCTCCTTCTCTCATTTTTAATTTTATAAATTTTTATAATGTTCATAGAAATAATGCCTAAGAACTTCAACCCCTTCAAGTGAAAGAAGACGGCGGCTAGTGAAGAGGCCTCGCCTTCGGATCCAATCCATTAATCGCTGTTTTCACTCGTCCAAACGGACGATGGACGTTTAATGGATTTTTTTTCCAAACCGATGATCAATCGCTATTATGGTATGCAGATTTCTCGATTCGCAACATATGCCCCGGTGCTCCAATTAAATGGACTATCTTTCCGTCCCATCGGACACACTTTGAAGCATTATGATTGCATAATCTTGTTACTCATTCATATCTGATTGTGACTAATGCTATCCGTTTATTTTACTGCAATTTTATATTTGACACTTTCACTGTTAAACGTCGTCTCGCCATGGTCGATATTCAGTTCAATGATGTCGACTTAGCAAAAATTCTTGATATTCCAAATGAAGGTGCTTTGCTAGACGATATCATAAAATTTGAATTTCCCATAGGCACGACCTTAAACAGCTTAAAGAATGAACTCTGCTCTTCTGATCGAGTTCGATATGGTAAGTTCAAAGTTGCTAATTTGAACTTATTTTTCTATGAATTGCATCACATCGTCTACTCCACTATTTTACCCAAATCTACTTCAACGGACGATGTGACTACCCTTAAGATGTTTGCCCTTTATCATATTCAAAAGGGTATGCCTTTTTCTGTCCCCAAGACTGTCATTCAGATGATGGATCGTTGTCGTAAAAGGAACATAAACCTTGCTTATGCGATGATCCTCCCAGCCATCTTTCAGCATTTTGAGATTGATCTATCCACTTGTGCTCGTGGCTCTGATCCCAAGTATCTTCAACTTTCTCATCGCAGCCCAGCTCTTCCTCTTGCTCCTCCTAATGCTCCACCTCTACCTCAACATGATGACCCTATGTCTTATGAGGGTATTCACCAGCATTTTTCTAATTTATGAGCATTTATTACTGACATCGAGGAAACACGAGTTCCGAGATGCTAGTCGATTTCAGGCTCTCGTAAATTACTTTACAGATTTGCGTTTTGCTTAGACTGGTCATTCTGCAAGTTCTTTTCCCCGAGATCCAGCGATATCGGGCTACCGCTCTAAGGATGAGACAGTTCATAACTTCTTTGTGTCCGATAATGCTTATGACTGGTACCGTGGTTCTGGTGCTACTCTACACCCTTCTGGAGCTGGCACTTCTAGAGCTGGTCCATCTGGACATGGTGGCAATGTTGGTGCTGATGATGATAATTTTGAGAATTTTTTATCTAGACGTTATATACTTTGCCTAGATATTATATAGTTAGACTTTATTTTGTCTATGTATGCATGGAAATGCTCTGACATTCCAAGATAGTACTCTTTTTATTTTAGCACTGAGACTTTTTATTGCTGAGTTGATGTATTTGGAACACCTGGTTATTATTCTCTAATTATGCATTTCAGTGTGTATCGTACTATTCTCTCTTATACTATGTATGAATTTTTTTCATACCACTATTTCTTTCAGTTTATGCTTTATATATTAAAACTTCCTGTGAAATACAAGTTATTTTATCTATAGTTTTTGTATTTTTTGATATTTGTTTCTTATGCATGAATTGCGGGAGAGCTTCTCTTTTTACAATTATTTTGCTAAGTGACAACAAGGGAGAAATATGATCTAACATCTTATGCAGGATACAAGAATTTTTTTGAGGATACAGTACCGTACAAGCTGAATATACAAGCTGAACATACAAGCTGAAAAGCATTACAAATTTTGATTCTTTTCAAATCAAAATATCGAGATGTCATATCGGTTAAGGTTTGTCAATTATCAAAATAGAGAGATTGTTGGCCCATTGGTCATGGTCAAACCTAATTTTAATAATTGATCTAACCCTTTCTCAATATAAGGGCTACTTGGACGATTGCTGAGAACTGCTACCGTTCCGTTCAAGACTGAAGCCATTTTGCCACTTGAGTCTGTATTTCATATTTAATGTAGTTTTATATTTTATTGAGTCTAGTAATACGATGTACACCGAGTCGTATTGGCAAATAGGCTATCCCAAAACGTTTTCAAAATATCATTTGTTTTGAAAATAGACCATTTTATAAAAAGCTTTTGACTGCTTTTAAACTTTTCAAAAAGACCATAAACCAATTTGCAAAAATCCCAAAAATCAAACTCTGGACAACAGAAGAATTCGACCCAAATTCTGCCCGAGTTCGGTTACTGCTTGTTTGATTTTTGAACTTGGTCATCCAACAGTTACGGATGCAATGACTATTTGCTGAGATTCTCTCAAAGGATTATGTCCTAATTTTGTCCGAATTCTTCCTTTGGAAAACCCATAAATAGAGAAGAATTTCTCTCATTTCAACACACCTTTCTCTTCTCTCTAAGCCTACTACGGTATTCCAAAGTGTTCTAAGCTCTTTCATTTTCAAATTCCAATCCAGTTATAATCCTCTAGTCGATTTGCCAGTGTGGTACGGTATAGAAGTTTCAGAGTAATTGTAATCAGAGACTTGATTAAATAAAGATACTTCATATTTAAAGTTGGTCGAGTACGTCGGATCAAAGCTCGCGTTGTAGAAGTTGCAAGGACTTCGGATAAAAACTTGCTGTATTTTTCCATAGTGGATTCAACTGGAAGCTAGAGTTCTTCCGATTGGAATCGTCCTCACAAGTAGGAAACAAGTATACATCGCCATGTTTACATTTGCTTTCTGATCTCTGCTTTTTATTTACATACTTGTGATATATTATCTACGATCTTGTTACTAACTTTTTAATTAGCAAAGTTTCCGTTGCATACTCTATTCACCCCCCTCTAGTGTATAGCATATTACATTTCGTTCCTACACATCCATCTTTCAATAGGTAAAATCTTAATTTGACCCTTATAATTATTTTTAATTAGTGTCATTAGTCATTTAGGAACCACTCATGCATTATGGCTACCCATGGGGAGAAGCTTGAGCTTTATTTGACGCATTTGGAGACTTTTACTAAAGTTTTGTACCATTTTTTGGGAAAATCTGAGAATGGTATGAAGTAACGTGTAGGCAACTCTAGAGGGGGGTAAATAGAGTTTGTGCCGATAATCACCAATTTAAAAGTTAACTCTATATCAACTCTACAGAACAACTACCAAGAGAGTAAGTAATCAGAGATAAATATGGAAGTAAATAGAGATAAGGAGAGCATACGCAAACACAACGATCTTAACCTGGTTTCCCCTGTGGAGGACTAGTATAGGCCTGAGAACTCTTGCTCAAGATTGAAATCCACTATTTCTGAAATAGCATGCACCACGTGCCTTTGTTCGAAGAGCATGCAAACTTCTTTACAAAACACGATCTTTTAGATCGAAGCGCTCGAACACTTCAACTTCGCGGAAAGCAAAACATAGAAATTTTTAAGTGACTTTTCTTTCACTCTTGTACACAACTTCTAGCTGATATCGCACTGAGCACCTTGGGCTAAGGAGAGTTGTGGCTTAGGAGATATGGAAGAATGAGGCTTGGAGTTGTAGAGCTTAGAAAGCTTGAATATTTGAACGTAAGAGATGAGATGAAATGAGAGAATTCAAGCTCTATTTATACTACTCCGGGGAGGCAGAGTTCAGCCCGAATTCTGTCCCAAGAATTCAATTTTTTGAACGTTGGACAGCTTATATCAAGCAGGCCCTAAAAATTAGGGTGCTAAAAATTAGGGGGCAGAGTTCGGCCCGAACTTGTCTCTCTTGGTATAGAAGTTCTCAATGGTCTATGGTGGTTTGGTTTGGTTCAGAAATTAGTCTGTTTGTATGGTAGAGCTTGGAGAGATATGTCTAGGGGTTGAGATGACACTGTGTGACTCAACGTACACATTCTCCTAGACTCAATAAATTGAAGAATACAGACTTGGAATAAATAGGAAAACTAAGAGCCCTTTGACGATGCCTTTCTTCTGATATTTAAGCAGACCTGAAGATGTCTTTTTCTTTCATAGCAGTCATCCAAAGATAAACAGATCTGAAAAATCTGAATACCTTATATTCCGGGCAGCGGAACCCCCGATGCGAGACCCCGGATAGGTCGCTTGGCTGTTTAGAGAAATCTTTTTGTATGACATCGTCTTTATCCCATCATTAATTCTTCATTGTATATGTCCTGGTTTGATCATGTTTGATCATGCTTACTGCATGTCTACAAATACATGTCAGAAGAGCAAACAATATTTGCAGTATGATACAAGCATGGCAATATAATATAGAACAATTCAGACAATGCTAAGTTCAAGTAGCAACATGATAGGAATATATGAATATTAGTGACATCATTATGTTAAACTTAATTGATTAGCCATATTCAAAAACATGATGTACTCATTGGGCTAACAATCTTCCCTTTTTTATTATGGCAAATCGGTTAAGTTTAAGACAGATACGATAAATGCATGTATCACTAATAAAAACATATTGTGTGATAACTTAAACTTATTTTTCCCCCTTTGACGTGATCAAAAAATAAGCTCCCCCGTAATAAGAGATAAAACGAACTCAAGCATAAGTAAAGGAGGAATGCATAGACAATCATGATCAAGATATACTAAATGAGGAACAATGGAAGAAGTGTGTAAAGACAAGTATAGAAACTACATACCAAATGTAGAGTGCTAAATAGAAAATAGCTTGTCAAAACACAATAGTTGGTAAAACTAAAAGAATTTGAAAATAATCTATAGATAGTTTACCAACATAAAATCCAAGAAAGACATCCAAAAATGTTGTATGATATGAAATATTGCTCTAGTTTTGGAAGATAATTATGAAATAAAGGATTTCAGTCAAAAACCATAAGGATTAGATAGTTGTAAATAATAGATATCAAAGAAGAAAGATACCAATTGAGATATTAAAATATATAAACTTGATATCAATTGAAATAAATGAACTTGAAACATTGATCAATGAAACTATGATAGTCACAATTGTCCACAGATAAATAGTGGAACAAAATAAAGGAATGATCAATATAAAATAGAGCAATTGATATAGAAAGATCTCACTATTTGCAAATCTATTTGCTTATCCAAAATTCATGCATTTGAACTCAATTAACTTATCATGCTATATGAATACCCTTTAGATAAATATGTAGGTAAATGAGAAAAAATTGCTTGAGAAAGAAAAATTCAGTCTACTTGAATGCCCTCCTTCAAACTATTACCAATATAGATAAAATCATGAATTTTGGGAAAGTCCTCAACAAGGAAAGCCAAATCAATTAAGCGTACAAGGAAAGCCAAATCAATGAAAGCACAATAGTCATGATGATAAGATACGAAAGTTAATATTAACAATATGACTTATTTAACTCATATAAAAGAGAGAGATAATATGATGAAAACAATTGCATATACTCTCATAAACCTTTCACGAAATAACAGTATCATGACCTCAATCATTAAGATATGAATAATGATAAAAATATGGGTATATGATGAATTAGGTATACGACATATTAAAGGGTATAAATGAATTGGACAAATTAATGTGCTCTGCCTCAAAATATGCGTATCTAATTCCAAACCACTTATAGCATAAAAAAAATGATAACTTCAAGATCTAGGGGTAAATCAACTATGGATTTCTTCCCCTTGCTCAATGCATATAAGGCTACAAAATGAATAATATCATTTTTAGTTAAGAAGAGATATTCAATTAATAGCTAAAATAATATTCCAATTAAGCACATTTAATCAAAAGAGACACACATTAGCCTATAGAAGAATTAAATATGATATATCAATGCATGTTACCTTTTGAGAAGAAGGTCATCATGAATAGAAATAAGGCTTATTAAAACAATCATGATAAGAATCACAATATAGCAAAAAAAAAAAAGTCAAAAATCATGTCCATGATTATCTAATTAAGAAACAAATCAGCCAATTTATTACTTTGTATGGAATATGTATGTTTTACCACATATGTACCTATCAACGGGTAATAATCCAACCTTGCTAATACTAAAGGAGAAACCAATGAATTTCAAATAGCAAAGAGCATATGTGATTATCCATGAGTAGTCAAAGTAGAGTAATAAATTATCTTGATAACATAATTAGATAATATAGGACTACTCAACCATTAGGATCATTTATCAATTAAAGTAAACATGATCCAACGAATCTCATCAAGAGAAAATTTTAAATCCATATTTATAATAAAATCTTACAAATCGATGGAAATGCTTACCGATGACTAGTATGGAAGGAAGTTAAAGCGATGAATCACAAACCTCAATGGAAACAAGATTAAATAAAACATTTGTCAAACTATTTTTAGAGACCAAACATATGTATCTAAAATAAAATACAAATCTCATCAAAAAAATTCATAAACCTTATTTTTGTAAACTAGCATATCACATATAGATTGAAATACAAGAAGATTGCTAGATGAATAAAAGTGAACAAAAATTATGTAGCTTAATCAATACATCATAAATAAGCGAGCTACATAACTAATTAAGATAATGAGGTAGGCCATTAACAGGATAAATATGCTCATTAAATCTTAAGTCACTAACACTAGAGATACATACTTAAGCATAGAGCTCACAATAAGGGTAATACATTTTGAATGAACAAAATGATTTATGTACTCTTTGTTAAGCAAGGATAAGAGTATAAGATAGCAAGTAAATGAATTAGACTCTCATTAAGTAAAGGACAAAAGAGATGTTCATCAAAACATAATAGAACAAATCTCTTTGCCAAGTATTGAGATTAACCCAAGATAATGAAATAATAGATTGATCTAGAGAATGCAAAATTATAGCCATTATGAAAGTGTATTCTCTAGAAATGAAAAATCTAAACGCAAAAGCTCAACTCATAGTAGCTAAAGACATAAGAAATATGATGTATCAATTATATGTACTCTTATGTGCTGCAAAAATATCATTGGGCAACAATAATTCAGAATAAACATATGTCCAAGGAATGAGCAAAGAAAGATCATTAAGATCAATAAAGCTAATTAAGAGCTAAAGATAGTAAGAGACAAAGCTTTCATAGTGCACCATAGTAAAATATAAAGAGATAGACTAGAAAGTGTGCACTAATTAAGGAGGTAAAGTTAATAAGCAAGGTAAGACACAAAATCATGTGATCCTTAAAAGAACTTCCATAAATAGTCATGAGCAAGATACTAACTAACATTTTCTCTCAACATCCTAACTTGAAGAAGTAAAACAAATAAATATCAGAAGTTAGGAATCATTAATATATATATATATATATATATATATATATATATATATATATATATATATATATATATATATATATATATATGCGTGTGTGTGCGTGTGTGTGTGTATGTATCACAAATAGACATACATGAAAAAATCAAAAATAAATTAAAAGGCATGTATCCATAAAGTCAACAAAAAAAACCAAGAAGATATCATTAAAATAAGACTTTAAGGAAGAAGCTAATTGATTCTTGAAGAGATGCACAAATTTGGTCAAGGAATCAATAGCTAAAGTATGGGATAAGCACAAGTGTGAAGGAAGCAAGTATAATTAAATATTCTTCAAAATAATATAAAACTGGAGCTTAACTCGTATGCTCACAAAAAGTTATTTATACAAAAAATTATAGATCAATATAAGAAATACATGATCTACATGTAAATGGAAATATAGTCATGTATCCTTCATGAATGTTTGAAAAACTATCACAAATTCAAAAACAAGTATAAATAGGCTTTATTAGGCAAATACATAATTGATTCATAAGAGGTTTAATCAAAATAAAACATAAAAATTAATAATGAATATATTATGTAAGCACAAGGTTAAAATGGAAGTATAAGTGTATACTTGTCAAATGATAAGAAGCTTGTGCTAAACACATATATTCACAAATACCGATTAATATGACATATTAAATACAAATCGGCAAGAAGTAACTATCTCAAAACTTTTAAAGACGGAGAGTTAAAATCATATTAACTTAAGTCAAAACCAAGGTCCTATGGACTAGAGTGATACGCATGCTCTATAAATAAAGATTAAGAATAACGAGCATGCATATATAAATGTGTCACACTAATTGAAAATGAATGATAAACTACATAGTGTTAACGATCATTTAAGTTAATAAACTAGTCATGCTAGATAAAAGAAATACTAAGAAAGTTAACTAAGCATGCTAGTATTATGTCTCACATTGATTTATATAATAAGCAACTAAAGGATATCAATGTAAGCTAATAGCAAGACATCAAGAGAAATATGCTAGATTCAACACATATAAACCATTTGAAGAGAATCACTTAGCATGTTACCAAAGTGGCTGTAGTGGCCATACTTGTGTCGGTGCAATTGCTTGAAAGATGACCTTTGAGTTTTACAACTACCAACACGCTTCTCGGTGCTATATCCCAATACAAGAAGCTCCACCTACAATATTAGGTGAAGACTTTGGTATCAAAATAAACTTAGATCCACATTTGTTAGCTTTAGGGACCCATATACTATTTACTCTCGTATTGGTAGAACACTACCAAAATACAGTAAATTAGCGATGGACGATTTCTGTCGGCGTTAGCGACGGATTTGCGACAAATAACCGACGGCGTACCGACGAAAAGCCGATACAATTTTTATTTTATTTTAAGGGGAGAAAAGGTCGCTCATCCATCGCTAGGGCGTCGGAGATATAGCGACAGATAAGTTACCGTCGCTATGTAGTCGATTATTTGGCGGAAATTGTTGAGAGAAATGGCGGGACAATTTTTCGACTACGTAGCGACGGATGTTCCGTCGGCAAGTGTCAAAAAGAGCGACGGTCTAGCGACGGATATAATCTATCTCTAGTCCGTCGCTAAATAAAGGGCCCAGACTTAAATTGAAACGACGGGGAGAACTTTTCATTCCCCTCAAATTTCATTCTCTCTCCTCTTTCTCTCTTCTGCGGCGGTCGGCAACCTCACTCTCCTCTCTCTCTCTTCGGCGGCGGTGATCGGCGACCTCTCCTCTCTCTCTTCCAAAGGTAATCTCTCTCTCTCTCTATCTATCTCTCTCGGTGGTCGTGGGTGTCGTGGGCTGCCGGGGGCATCGTGGGCTGCGGGGGGGGCGAAGACCGCGGGGGTGGCGCACGCGGGGCTGCGACGGGCATGTGCGGGGCTGCGGCGGGTGGTTGGGGGCAGCGCACTCCGGGGCAGCTGGGGGCGGTAGGGTTGGTGCGCGCGGGGCAGCACAAGGCTGGGGGGGCGGTGGGGGATGGGAGGTGCGGCGGGGGGTGGGAGGGGTGCTGGCGCGTGCGAGGCTGCGGGGGGCGGCGGGGGGTAGCGCGCTCCGGGGCAGCAGGGGGCGGCGGGGGTGGTCCGCACGGGGCAGTGCGGGGTACAAATACAATGAGTAGTATCGGTGATATGACAAACCCTAGTTTAAGAAATAGGATATCGGCGATAACGGTAGTATCGGCAGTTTCGGATCGGAGTATCGTATTTTTTGGTATTGGGAAACAAATAATTATCGATAGTATCGGATTCTTTTACATGCTTTTACAACCATATTATGCTTTCAACCTAGGTTCACAATATCGGTAACCCAATACCTTACCCTAATAAGGTAACCCAATATATTCTAATATACTACTTGGTATCTCAAGTTACCAAGTATCTTAACTTTAATATATGAATATCTAACTTAATCTCTAAAACTAAGATACTATACATATCCAATATATATCTATCTAAACTCTAAGCTATCATATCAAAACACACACTCTAATACACTACCATCTAACATATAAGCTATCTAACTTATATCTACTAACCTCATTCTAGACACTAACTTATTACTAACCATCTAACCGACTATCTTATACTTCTAGCATCCTTATCCCAATATACTAACTAGTAGTAGGATACCAACATATATTTTCTAAATAACTCTAGCATATGTCATATCTAACAAACAAAGACCCCCAATGTCGGCATCGGTCAATATTTGGTATCGGTCGGTATCGGATCGGAACATGCCAAACCGTGTCGGTATCGGCCGTATCGGATCTGTATCGGCCGATACTTTAAGGAAAATGCAATATGACAAACCCTAGTTTAAGAAATAGGATGAGAAAGTCTATTGTTTTATATATATATATATATATATATATATATATATATATATATATATATATATATATATATATATATATATATATCAAGGTTCAAAGTATAGGTATCGGAATCGGTATCGGTATCAAACTATCGGTATCGCACTATCGGTATCGGTATCGGTATCCGTATGTACTTAGTATCGATCGTAGCAGATTAGTATCGGTATATCGGTTTGGTATAGGTCATATCGGATGGTATTGACCTTAGCGAATTGGTATCGTCCTATCCGATATGTATCGGCCGTATAGCTAGGATTCGTACCGGATCGATAAGGCCGGTACGAATCCTAGCTATACGGCCGATACATATCGGATAGGACGATACCAATTCGTTAAGGTCAATACCAATTTGATACGGCCTATACCAAACCTATAGATCGATACTAGTCTGATGCGGTCGATACTAAGTACATCCGCCCTATATACTAGCGGATCTACCAGTTACATGATTATATACTAATTTTGTTTAGTTTGTCTTACGATACAGATTTTCACATCCAATCTGTGATGGATCATTATTTCGTTGATCATACATAGATGTACAAACGACAACACGAGAGAAGAATAGGTGTGAGTGACGATTTTCAGGCAGGCGTGGAAGTATTTCTTAAGTATGCCATGAGCAAAGCTCAGTATATGGATGATAATAAAATCAAGTGTCCATGTCGTAATTATAGCAATAGACGTTACGAAGAAGTGGTGAGTGTAAGAGATCATTTGACCCGTAAGGGTTTCGTACTTGATTACGGCCTGTGGTCATCGCAAGGTGAACAATATACGGAAAGACAGGTTGCGAATGCTGCTACTTATACTTTTGATGATAATGCTGCAACGGATTTTGTTGTCGAAGACGACGAATGCTCTCTTGATTATGGAGACCTGCAGAACCTTGCACGAGATATGGTGTACGACGCGGCAGGGCCTAATTTTGATCCGGAGGATCCTAATCCCGAGGAGAAGGAGTTCTATGATATGTTTCAGGATGCTAAAACTTTTTTATATCCTGGTTGTGAGCCACATTCTGTACTGTCAGTGACGATGCGGTTGTTGAACATAAAGTCCAATTTTAACTTGCTACAAACTTGTTATGATCGGATTATACAACTAATGAAGGAGGTGTTACCGAAGGAATCAAAAGAGCTTCTAAAAAACTTCTACAAGTCGAAGATGATGGTCCAACAACTGGGACTGGGGTACGAGAAGATAGATTGTTGTCACAACGGTTGCATGTTGTACTACAAGGAGAACGAGGATATAGAATGTTGCAGCTTTTGTAATGCGGATCGTTACAAGTCAGTCAGGGGAAAAGGAAAGTCAACTAGAAAATGACGTCCTTACAAGTCTATGCATTACTTGTCGATCACGAAGCGCTTGCAGAGGATGTATATGTCTCAGAATACAGCAGAACACATGACGTGGCACAACGAAGAACACACAAAGGACGATGGAGAATTGTCACATCCTTCGGATGGAGAGGCGTAGAAATATTTCGATTTGCGTCATCCAGATTTTGCTGCAGAGCCTAGAAATGTACGTCTGGGGCTATGTTCTGATGGCTTTGCCCCTTTCGGGCAGTCGGGATCTTAATACTCCTGCTAGCCGGTCATTCTGACCCCTTACAATCTGCCACCATGGATGTGTATGAAGACTCCTTATATGTTCTTGACAGCTATCATACCGGGTCCCAAAAATCCGACGAAGAATATCGATATATATTTACAGTCGTTGGTGGATGAGCTGAAACAACTGTGGGAGATCGGCGTCGCGACCTATGATATTTCCAGGAAACAAAACTTTCAGATGAGAGCTTCACTGATATGGACAATCAATGATTTTTCCGCATACGGTATGCTGTCGGGATGGAGTACTCACGGCACCATGTCTTGTCCGATATGCATGGTAAATAGTAAGACGTTCCGCCTTAAGCATGGAGGAAAAACTTCTTTCTTTGATTGTCATCGTCAATTTCTGCCCGCGAGTCATCCTTGGAGAAAGAACAAGGACGCGTTCAGAGCTGGAAAATAAGAATTTTCTCATCCGCCTGCCAGATTGTCGGGATACGATATTTAGGAAGATGTAAAGGACTTGCCCACTGTAATGGAAGATCTATCGAACAATCGTGTCGATGGGTTCGGACAAAGCCATAACTGGACCAAACGGAGTATCTTCTGGGACTTGTCTTATTGGAAAGATAATCTTATAAGTCATAATCTTGATGTTATGCATATCGAAAAAAATGTGTTCGATAATGTCTTCAATACCGTTATGAATATTAAAGGAAAGACGAAGGACAATCCAAAAGCAAGACAGGACATTGTCGAGATATGCAAGCGTCCTTATCCGAACTTGATACAAAGGGGAGCTGCTGGACAATTAAGTAAGCCGATAGCACAATACACATTGAGCAAGGAAGATAGATTAATAATCTGTAAGTGGGTATCTACTTTAAGATTTCTCGACGGATATGTGTCGAATTTGTCTAGATGCGTTGATCTCAATGAACGCAAGCTAACGGGAATATGAAGAGTCATGACTGCCACGTGTTTATGGAAAGATTACTACCCATTGCTTTGAAAGAGTTATTGCCTTCTGCTGTATGGGTTCCGCTGGCCGAACTATCTATATTCTTTAGGGATATTTGTTCAACTAAGTTGACTGTGCAACACATGGTTGAACTTGAAAAAAAGATTATCTTAACAATTTGCAAGTTGGAGAAAATATTTTCTCCTGGCTTCTTCGACAGCATGGAGCATCTACCGATTCATCTAGCATACGAAGCCCGTGTTGGTGCATCTGTTCATTATCGATGGATGTACCCATTTGAATGGTACATAAAAATCGATATAATTTAAGTTGAATTTCAGTAGGTTTTAAAATTTATTCTTAATTCTCAAGATAATTTGACTCTCTAGATACCTACACCATCTAAAGAAGAAAGTTGGCAACAAGGCTCATATAGAGGCTTCGATATGCGAAGCCTATCTTATCGAAGAGGTGTCAAACTTCTGCTCCATTTATTTCAAAACTTATGTTAAAACAAATCGAAGTAGACCTCAAAGGAATGACGAGGACGTTGAGGATGGAGGTATATTCAATGTAAGGGGCAAGCCTGTTGGGGCTAGTAAAAGACGGTGGTTGACAGACGACGAGTATGATGCCGCTCACCGATATTTTTTGTTAAACAGTGACATACAAGAAGTGAAAGATTTGGAGAAGTAAGCAGTACACTTGCACTCGTTATAATCTCTACTTTGATGAAGTAAGTGACTACACTTATATATTCTTATTTTCTCTAATAGTGTATTTAGAGATAAAGTCAAAATGAGGACACCCGATATTACCGATGAGGGACTTCAAAGAGAGGTTGATTGTACATTTTCGTCATGGTTTCGCAAATACGTAAGTAACTGAGAATATAATTGAGATTATAAATATATAATCTAAAACCTTTAAATTATAAATATTTGTTTACAGGTTTTATTGCCTGAAACAACACTCACTCATGAGAGTGTTCGTTATCTGGCATTGGGACCGAAGAAGCAAATAAAGACTTGGCCAGGCTATGTCGTTAATGGCTTCAGGTTTAAGTCAACTCAGAATGCTATAAATGTCGAATTTATCAATGACGGCATCAGTACCAAGGATTCCGGTGTTTGCATAAGAGGCACCATCTATGACGATGAGCCAGACTTTGACTATTATGGAGTGCTTCGGGATATTATAGATTTATAATATACTGGCCCATATGATATGCATATCGTGATGTTCAAATGTGAGTGGTTCGATACGACACCAAATATCGGTTGGAGAATCGATAAATAATTTGGATTTGTCGATATAAATCATCGCAGGAGGTATAATGGGTCCGATACATTTGCGATAGCAAATCAGGCTGTTCAAGTCTACTATACAAGCTACCCAAGGCATCGTAGAGATCGATTTGACTGGTGGGCAGTATGCAAGATTAAATCTAAAAATACATTCAACATTGGAGACCCAGCATACCAAGAGGACCAGATCGAAAAGTCCCAATACTTGGGACAACACTCGGATACAATGGATGTTGAAGATATTGTTGAAAAAAATAGAAGGGAGGAAGAGGTTGATACACAAGACATAGCTGTCATCCAGGGGAGAAAGAGGCGTCTTATCCCAAATATTAAGGCAAAAGAGGAAGAAGAAGAAGAAGAAGAAGAAGAGGAATTTGATGGGGATGAGGATACAGATGAAATCGATGATGAAGATAAGGATGAGGATGAGGATGAGGAGGAGGATGATGATGAAGACGAGGCCGAGGATAAGAACGAAGACGATGATTAGGTTAAATATTGTTGTATATTAAAAACACTTCCAATTACGTGAATTAAGTTTGACCTCATAAAAGCAATTACGTGAATTCATGTTTTTTTTATTCGATTATTTACTTATTGCAGATGGCACTCCTAGTCTTTTTTGTCGCGATGGCACTCATCTCCCTACTGGTGGTATGTATATTTTAGTTTATAATTTAATATTTATTTATACTTTTATAATGTTAATTATGTTTATGTGTTCTATTTACAGGTCATGATGGCTGGCCGTGGTGGTGGTGGTGGTGGTGGTGGTGGTCGTGGTCGTGGTGGTGCTGGTGGTCATGGTCGCATTCAATCTTCCCGGGATATGACCCCATCCAGCGACCCCGACCCAGAGAGTACCTCGGGCACAAACGCATCCCGCCATCGATCGACCACTTCATCGAGGCATGAGTCCGAATCTGCTAGCGGATCCGTTCCGCTATCGGACCCACCAGCAGCGGATCCACCCGTGGATCCCCCATTTACTGCACAGTGGGCCCCGGAGTGCCCCTATACTCGGTTCCATCCGATTACTGGAGAGTACATACGTGGACCCGCGGATCCTCCGACGGTACTAGTGAGGCCGAGAGGCGTATTCCGACGAGAGCTATGGCCCGCGGGGACCTCGTAAGCAAATTTAAGATAATTTATTAAATTTCTTTCATTTATTCAAGTTAATAATCCAGTCATTTCTTCTTTGTAGGTTTTTCCGTTTAATGTTGCCAGGGCTCTTGGAGAAATTATCAGGACTAACTTCCATGGTCCCTACCTCAACTTTTTGTCGGTGCCCCCAAACTTGAAGTACGTCTGGCTCGACGAGTTGAGGGTATATATCTATATCTTCTGGTTAATTATTAGTTACTCTTTAATCAATCATTTTTTAAATTACGTGATAATTGAATTTCTATGTTAGACGACGTACTGGTGGCCCCCCATCGCGAGGACGCGATCCGCAGGACCTACAGAAGCGCTGCCTCGAAGAATATACGGGATATGATTCATGACCTAAAAATGGGGCATACGAGGCCAAATTGGATCCGACAGGAGTATTATGAGGACCTCTTAGGTATGATGAATACTCCTACATACAAGGAGAAATCGGAGAAGGCAAAGGCGAACCGACAGGCCGCGGGGCTTCATACGAGAGGATCAAGGCCCCACGCAGCGACGCTTGCAGATCTTGTGAGATACCATAAATTTAATTCACTATCGAATTAGGTATTATTAATATACGGAGTTAATTAAGTTCTACAGAAATTTCGTATGTAGGCCCAACGGGCGGTGAAGGAGGGAAGGGCGCCAGAATCGGTCACCATGCACGACGTGTTCCAGCATACGCACAAAAGATAGAAGAACGGAAGCTTCGTCGACGAGAGGGCCCATGCCCATGTCGTTCCATGGGACAGAGGGGATCGTCTACACTGACGAGTGGT
Source organism: Iris pallida (assembly GCA_029216955.1). NCBI lineage: Eukaryota > Viridiplantae > Streptophyta > Magnoliopsida > Asparagales > Iridaceae > Iris > Iris pallida. The sequence goes on along the minus strand of JANAVB010016799.1, from coordinate 2,102,987 downwards.
TGGAGAACATGGAACGATACTTGAAGATGGCCTGAGTCCCAGAAGATCTAAAGATAGAGTCAGTCAGTGGACAGCTTTTCGACGTCGCACGGATATGGTACCAAGGCGAGCCCCACTTTTCTTTTCCAGACGTGACTTGGAAAGAGTTCAACCGACTGTTCAAGAGAAAATTCTAACCATACGTAGCACGAGAGGCGTTGATTAGACAGTTCGAGCATCTGGAGTAGGGCAACCACACCGTCGACGAGTACACCTCCGAGTTCTCTCGCCTCAGCCGCTTCGCGGAGAACTTGGTCAGCACCCCTGAAGACAAGGCACGACGATTCCGGAAGGGACTATCTCACGAGATTCGTCTAGCTATCGCCACCAGTTGAGCCGCCACTTACGAGGAGATTCTAGAGGTCGCCCCAGCTGTAGAGGAAGAACTGAATCACAAATCGAAGAGGAATCGAGACGCATTCGGATGAGGCAACAACCAGTCAGCGCCAGCAAAACGTTCTAACATTTCCCAGAAGACCTCAATACAACAGCATCAACAGCAACCACGAGCAGCCCCATAATAAGTCCAAGACGCTCCCACCTGCCAGTACTGCTAGAAGAGAGGCCACGTCCAAGAAAACTGCCGAAGATGGTTAGGATTGTGCTACACTTGTGGATCCAACCAGCACTTATCTCGAGACTGCCCGAAGAAGAACGTGACTGTACCACCACTACCAGCTGCACAAGGAGGACAAGCCTACGCCATAAATGTGGTGGATACGACAAAACCACAGGGAACAGCTGGCAAAAACTTTCAGTAGATATTGGCAGTATCATAGATAGGCCATATTAGACTTGATTTATGAACAATTGAAAATTCATTTTGACTATTTACTCTAGTAGATCACCAGCTCCTTAAATTTCGAAGACGAAATTTGTTTAAGGGGGGTAGAGTTGTCGACCCCTTGACCAAATATTTCTTTCCTACTTATTAAAATATTTTTTTTCCATTTATTACATTCCTTATTGTCTCATATACATAATTGTCATGCTTTATATTTTGGTTTATTTGAAAATACCAACAGGGACCAAAAGGGAAATACAGAAATTTTAGGGACCTAAATGAATAAGTTGAGATTTAAATTCTCAACTGCCATTTAAACCGAACTCTTGGCCTGTTTGAATTCAAATTGAATTCAGAAATCCTCAGATAGGAGCAAATCAAATTTTCTATCCCTTCTCCCTTTGAATCAATCCAGGTATACAGGATTTAAATTCCCTGCCACTAGCCGTAGAGTCCAATCCTGCAATGGAATCCAAACCAAATTCAAATTGGGGTCGGCATAAACTGGATAGGAATCAACTAGATTCAATTCATCCAGGAAGCAAAATCGTGAGTTACCATCCGATCTTATCTAATTCCTCCTTTGATCAAATCTAGAATAGCTATATATATAGGATGGACATAGCAGCCCAAACCTCTTGAAACCCTATACTATCTGTACCCTTCCTGCACCAAACCAGCTTGTGAAGTCGCTGTCAAAGGGCTTCCAGAGCAGAGCTTTCAATCCTTAAAACAGGTAATATTCTTCCCTTTATCCTTCCTGTCATACGAATTCCTTAAGCCTAGTAGCCGATCATGTTTTAAGGGTGATAATAGGTATTTGATGCAAATCCTAAGAGGAAGGACAGATAGGGCCTTATGGAGTTAGCTTAGAAATATTAAAACAGGACAAACACTGCTATCTCGATTTCCAAAAGTAGTATAGCAAACCCTCACACCAAGTGGAACCTATATATACATGTGATGTATAGATACATGGGTATCTGTAGAGACTGAACGAATAGGGTGTGATCCTAAACAGATCAGTCTTAGGGGGGTCGGGTGTCATGTTGATACCTGATACATGTGGGTATGTATCAGTGATGCCACAAGTGTAAGGTATGCACAGTAGAAGCACAGGCCAGTAGAGTGCACACCTCTGTATACATGAGAGAATACCTCTCAAGGTTGTACCAGCAAACAATTGGGTTCACAACTGTCGAGTCTTGGGGATCAGATAATTGGATACTTAGAGGGAGGATCGATTAAGGATAGACTGTTTACATACCGAAAGGCCAATGCATACCATGCACCCCTTGTACCTCCTATGTCAGTTATAGGTTGACACACAAGTTACATATCATGTATCAGTCGCCTTGATTATAGTCCTGAGACTCCATGTTGCAATATGAGAATAGGGGTGGTTAAAAGCGAGGCCATTTACAAAACCACGTATCCCTGAATATTATTAGTTGAGGATGCTAGAGTTTACATAGAGTAGAAGATTTTACTTGCCATGTATTAGGATCAGTAGGAACTCGTGCCAGTCTACCTCGGTTCAGATTGGCACAGGTAGGTACCAGAGGTCCCTGCACATAAGACAGACAAGAACTGGAGCCAAATTACCAACTGTTATAAAAAACATATGGTACCAAGTATTTAGATGGATCATTCAGTCAGCCTTGGTATCTGTTCCAAGTGAGCATTCTTGTTATTTGCACAGGTTAGTATTTTGTCCTGTCCAGAGATCGGTTCAGTCCCAATATAATATATCAGACTACAACATTTAGTATCAGACTTTGCCTTGATTAGAGGATAGGTATCAATCAATGATTCGGTGTATCAGCTTTTCTTTACTTAGTATCATTGTAACAGGTTCCTAGTATCAGCTAATGTTCAGAGGTTAAATGAAATACTTCATGGTAGTTTATATAGGAGTTGCTCTTAAAACATCAAACATTGTGGCTACTCAAATCACCTTTCTGATAAAGTTTTACCACAAGTGCTATTCTTTCCTTGTCTTTCCTGTTAAGCAGTCCCAACTTCCTTTATATTTGTCAAAGGAAAGGGGCTCTCGAGTCTTGCAAGGAAATACATCTCCTCAAGCTTACAATTGAATGGGTAGGGTGTTTATATGCCAAAACTTGCATTAGTTTTCATCCTGTAGTAATGCATCTAAATAGGTAAATGGCAATTTAACACCCAAGGGATTTTAGTTGTCAAGTGTGCAATATGGGAAGATAACAGATAATTCTGTGTATAGCCAGGGGACTTCTGGGTTCCCTTGCAACAGGCATAGGCAAGTTAGAAATGGGTGAGGTGCAGGGATAGAACCAGGGAGTATGTGTGCAGTAGATTGGTGGTTTCAGTTTCTTCTGTGTGCTCTATACTTTTGGTTTCAGGCCCTGATTCTGAGACCACTCCAGCGATTTCTTTTCCATGTCCTCCCCTATCAACAAGTAGCTTGTCTTGAATGTGTACAGTTTCAAGAATTTCCTTTCGCAGGCAATAGGTTAGATTGGGTATCCAGGTTGTCAGGAGGTGGTGTATCATATGATAGGACTAGGGTGAGGGCACAGGAATGAAGGTGGAAGTAGCATTGGATTAGCAATAATGCTAGGGGAAGTCCAGTTATCCTCACCATATGGGTTTGGTTATAGGCTATAGGTTATAGGCCCTGTGACTATCTACTAGAGATTGTTCCCAAGTCTACTAAGATAACCATGTTACAGAAACATTCCACTCTGGATAGATAAGCTTATTTGTACCTTTAAACTATGTATTGATCATATCAAACCATCTAAACAGGTTAATTGCATTTGACTCAGTGCATCGACCCGTACCAGCAGCTCATGACCACAGGCAAGTATACCTTGCCTTCCTCTACAGTTTTACTTACATGTAGTTCCTTTCATTTTACTGCCTTGGATCATTTATGGACATGTACTTTTCGTGTTATTTTCTATGGAGTTGTCTTTATTGTTTATAGCAGTGTTCATTGTTTGGCCTTGTGTCTCATGCTTGGAGTTCTCACCGGTACTTTGCTTGAGTCGTGTCATAGAATGAGTGCGTGTAGTGAACTGCCATAGCCTTGATTATCGTTTTACACAACCAGAGAGTCCACACTCGGGACGAGGGTTATTTGGTGCACCAGAGAGTCCACACTCGGGACGAGGGTGTTTGTCGTGATCATTGGCACCAGAGAGTCCACACTCGGGATGAGGGTTGACCAATTACACCAGAGAGTCCACACACGGGACGAGGATGTCTTGTCGTGAGCTAACCAGAGAGTCCACACTCGGGACGAGGGTTAGTGCTTAGTTCAAACCAGAGAGTCCACCCTCGGGACGAGGGTTTGGTTTCTTCCATTGATCTCGTGTATTCATTCATCCGGCAGTTCATGTATGCGTAGTTGTTCTAGCGTTCGTGTTTGTGTTAGTGTTCGTGGTCATTGGTCTTGTTCTTGTTCTTTCTTGTTTATTTCTTGAGCATGATAAAACTGCTAGATAGGCATGTATATTATGTATCTTGCTATGTCCTCTGAGGACCTGATGATCCCCTCAGGTTAGCCGAGTTTGAGTCAGGAGCAGACGAGTAGGTTTGAGTTAGTTTCAGATCACGACGCTTTGCATTTGAGGTTACTTGGTTAGCAGGTTGTACTCAGTTGGTTCATTTCTTGTATTTCTCTATTTTTTTTGTCTACTGGTAGTGGATTTGTGTCATGGATATTCACTGATCTTGGATACATTTCAGTTTATACTCATTATTGCTTAGTTTCATGGATATTCACTGATCTTGTTTGTGTTTTGATTATTCTGTGGATGAGATATAGATTTCCCGTGATTATAGATTCAGTAACTTGTGAGTATAGACAGCGTACTACCGCCGACTCTGCGGCGTAGGCTGGACTTGGACACGCTTCGTATCCGAAAAGCGGGTGCGGGTCATGACATCTTTCTTTCAACCCTGTTGCCCCTCTGGTACCGCCTCTGACTGTGACGGCACTCCTGGATATCATGTCGCCAGAGCAGCTACGCCGACTTCTGAGCAGTATCTACGACGACTTGCCGCCATACCTAGTGGAGGAGTATATTTGTCCGTCGTAGCAGGGATTACCACTACCGGGCAATCGAACTCCTCCTCCTCCTTCTTAAAATATTGTAATTAAGAAAATTTGGAATATTTGTAGGAATTTTGGATTATTTGTGCTCTGATTGGATTATAACGACGGATCTTAGGTTACTCTTTAGGATAATTGATGTCTATTTTATATTAATTTGGTTTGGTCTATGTGATTCATGGATAATTGGCGTGCATTATATATTTGGTCTATATGATTGTTAGATAAATGGTGTGCATTATATATTGGTTTGGTTTATGCATATTTTTGTGAACAGGGAAAGTGCTGCAATTTTTTTTCAAAAAATCTCAGTTAGCGACGGACTAGTGACCGGTTAGCGACGAATATTTTCAGTTTTTGACTAATTTTTGACGAAATTTCTGTCGCTAACTGGAGATTTGAAACTGTTTCCAGGTAGCGACGGGTGGTCGACGGAATATCCGTCGGCAAGGTTCTGGTGGTATATAATTCGACGGAATAGCGACAGAAAATCCGTCGCCAAGGAGACGGATAATCAGCCACTAATCAGTTGCTCTCTCGACGGCGTAGCGACGAAAAATCCGTTGACAAGGTTCTGGAAATGCTTGACATTTCCAGAACCATGGCGACGGATAATCAGCCACTAATCAGTCGCTCTGTCGACGGCGTAGCGACGGAAGTAGCGACGATTTATCCGTCGCCAAGGTTTTGGAAATGTCAAGCATTTCCAGAACATGGTCGATGGATAATCCGTTAGTATTTCGTCGCTAATCCGTCCTTTGTTAGCGACGGCGATCGACGGACTAGCGACGGAACAATACCCTCTGATACACTGTTACGACGGTTTACCGACGGAATATCCGTCGCTAGCGTCTACACAGTTAAGTATTTAATACTTGAAATGGACGAAAGTCCGTCGGAAAATCGTCGCTAATGCATCGTATTGTGAAGACGAAAAGCCGTCGCTATTTCGTCGCTCTTCGACTACTTAGCGACGGATCATTATTAGCGATGAGCTGATTGCCGACGGATTATTTTAACCAAGATCCGTCAGTTATCGGTCGCTAATACTGATTGCCGACGGATAGGCGACGGATGTGGCCGTCGCTAAATGGACATATTTTGGTAGTGGAAAAACTCGTACGAATAGGACAATTTACACTCATGTGTCTAATACAAGAGCAATAGAAGCACCTAATACTAGTGTGTGCACATGTATCGGAATGAGCATGATTATGAACATGTGACATACTAGAATGAATATCTCTAGAGTTAGTATGCATGGATTTGGTCTTAAGAATATCATATTTTAATAGCAAATTATCATGCATACAAGTAAGAGAATCAAATTTTGCATTTAAAGCATAATTCTCTTTTTCAAATAAAGAAATTCTAGAAATAAAATCATCATTTTGTTTCTTTAAAGAGTCAATAGAAGAATTATGCAAATGATTTAGCTCATGTGTTTGCCTCTTAAGATCTTCTATTGATGAGGAAAGAGATTTAATTTTCAAAATTAAAGAATCATTCAAACTCTTTAAAGAAACACTAGATGAGTTTTGAGAGTCAAGTCTAGATAATAAATCACTATTTTCATTTCTCAAAAACTCATTAGATTCTTCTAAATGAATGACCTTTTCTGAAAGTTCTTCATTTATAGAATGAAAGTCCTCAAGAATATCTATGGATTTTTTAGCCATAGCTTTCCACTTAGAGCATTTCTTACATTTAGAAGAAACATGATTGTCCATGCTACTAGAAGTAAAACCCTCTTTATCTGAGGAGGAGGAATACGATGACATAGACAAATAAACAATAATCGACTCTAAGGATGTTAAGCCTAACAATAGCGTGCTTGCTCTGATACCAATTGAAGTAACGTGTAGGCAACTCTAGAGGGGGGTGAATAGAGTTTGTGTCGATAATCAAAGATAAATACGAAAGTAAATAGAGATCAGGAGAGTATACGCAAACACAACAATTTTAACCTGGTTTCCCTCGTGGAGTACTAGTCCAGGCCTGAGAACACTTTCTTAGGATTGAAATCTACTATTTGTGAAATAGCGTACACCACGTGCCTTTAGTCCGAAGAGCATGCAAACTTTGTTACAAAATACGAGCTTTTAGATCGAAGCGCTCGAACACTTCAATTTCGCGAAAAGCGAAACTTGGAATTTTTTGAGTAATTTTTTATTCACTCTTGCACACAACTTCTAGCTGATATCGCACTGAGCACCGTGGGCTAAGGAGAGTTGTGGCTTAGAAGATATGAAAAAATGAGGCTTGGAATAGTAGAGCTTAGAAAGCTTGAATATTTGAAGGTAAGAGTTGAGATAATATGAGAGAATTCAAGCTCTACTTATACTACTCTGGGGAGGCAGAGTTTGGCCCGAATTCTGTCCCAAGAATTCAATTTTTTGAACGTTGGACAGCTTGTATCAAGCAGGCCCTAAAAATCAGGATACGGAAAATCAGGGGGCAGAATTCGGCCCGAACTCTGTCTCCCTTGGGATAGAAGTTCTCAATGGGCTATGGTGGTTTGGTTTGGTTCAGGAATTGGTCTGTTTGTATGGTAGAGCTTGGAGAGATATGTCTAGGGGTTGAGACAACACAGTGCGACTCAACGTACACATTCTCCTAGACTCAATAAATTGAAGGTTATAGACTTGAAACAAATAGGAGAACCAAGAGCCCTTTGATGACGCATTTTTTCTGATATTTGAGCAGACCTGAAGACGTCTTTTTTTATAGCAGTAGTCCAAAGATAAACAGATTTAGAAATCTGAATACCTTGTATTTCGGCAGCGGAACCCCCGATACGAGGCCTCGGATAGGTCGCTAGGCAGTTTAGAAAAATCTTCTTATATGACGTCGTCTTTGGCCCATCATTAATTTTTTATTACATATGTCCTAGTTTGATCATGTTTGATCATGCTTACTACATGTCTACAAATACATGTTAGAGGAGCAAATAATATTTGCAGTACGATACAAGCATGGCAATATGATATAGAACAATTAGGACAATGCTAAGTTAAAGTAGCAACATAATAGTGAGTATATGAATATTAGTGACATCATTATGTTAAACTTAATTGATTAGCCATATTCAAAAATATAATGTAATCATTCGGCTAATATGGTACACAAAGTGTTTACCATTAGATGACCTAATTAGCTTTTGTAAGAGTGTTGTAAGGCTAGTTATGTGTACACAATTGGAAACGATAGGACAAAGGGTCAATTTGGGGTTTCTTTTGGCCTCCTACATATGTTATTCCCATGCTCTATTTCACATGGCACTTGACCCCCTGAGCGGCCACCCCATCGACTGTACGTAGCCGGAGACAGCCGTCGGAGCCGGAAAAGGCATATGCGCACACGGATTTGACAGCAGCAGTAGTCTGCGAGGGGTCGACTTCGCGACGCGTTTCCTAGACGCCTAGTCGACTGTTTGTCGATCCATCTTTTCAGGTATGTAGATAACCTATACGAGTTTGTTCCCTTCAATTAGTTTGAAATTAGACGCTTTAGATTGCCTGAAAGATCGACCCAAAGTTAATGAAAAATTGTTTGAAAAAAGAACATTAAACCTATCCTAACCGCCCAATTTGAAAGGCCAAACTTGGTCGATCCAGTTAGGAAACCCTAAATCTAATTGAACAATCATGAAGACAATATTAGGGGCTCGGAACCTATTTTGTAGTTTCGAATTTCACTAATCATAGTCAGAGAAATTAGTTCTTTAAAAATCAGGAAAAAATAGTTTTTAAAACCATAAAATTTTAGGAAATTTTCCCGATACGACGTGCGACCCGACAAACCGGGCGATATGATCACAACTTGTGAGCATCAAAAGATGCATAGGGATGTTGCGGACCTGTGGGATACGACGGAACTCGATTTCGTTGTGTGTGCGTGACGAAATTGAGACGTATCCGTCAAGATATCCCGTATCGACCTCTTTGCAGACTAGCCATAACTACAGGTATGTTTGTCAACTTGAGACGAAACTTGTGCCAACATGACCATATCATTTTTCTAGCACTATATGCCAAGTTTGGTCTGATTCTAAAAAGGTCGACCGAAACGCTATTATGGCGGGCCCGTGACACGATCCAACAGACGAAATTGTGTACGACTCACCAGAATCCAACTTTGGACATACCATTGGGTTTGTATCGTCAAGCTGGACCCGTAGACATATAGTTTGATGACTTTAGAGATCGTAGGCACTTGCACACTTTTTGATGCAAGACGGGTCCAACGGTGGACATCGTTTTGACCCAAAATTATTATTTTACCCCTGTGTCCAGAATTGGACTTATGGGTAGGCTATCCTAGCTAATTTGATTATTTTGAACATATTGGTAATATATGTTTCAGCCTCCGGAGACTGTTTGAGAATTTGACTTTTGTAGCTCGCTGAGTGGTTTTGTATTGTCGGTTTCACCAGCAAAGGACCTCGGGCAAGTACATATACTGATTGCTTTTGATTCCTAGTAGTTTTTTCATTTTATGTTTATATACTATATTTCTTGATTATAATATTTTTCATGTTTCGTGACTTGTTCGAGTCCACGACTACTAGTCGGAAGGAGAAATATCTTAGTAGACATGTGAACTACCCAGAACTATCTCCCGTGTCTTTTGTAGAGAATAGCAACCGCACAATACACGTACGGGGTGCCAGATTTATCCTATAGTCGTTCACATGTCGAACCCGATATTTCAAAATACATAGATAGTTGTCTTTTACTTGATTCTCCTTGTCTCTTCACCACATGCCCTGTCACCCTATTTACAAATTCTTTTAGTTTCTATATCATGTTGTAGAGTTATCTACTTTCTTTCTTGATTTGCCATGATATCAGGTTTTATTCACTAGATTCTTTCTTATATGCTATTTTCACTTCTTGCAAATTCTATTATAATTTCAAATAGCCTATCGGTCTGTGTGATTGTTCCATTCCTGACTGAAAACCAATATTTTTTAGGTTAGTCGTGACTTCTCTTAGCATTTTGGGAGGCATGGGTATGCTAAGATCAACCTTGAAGATTAGTTAGATAGATTAGTTATTTTATTTTATTTTGTGAGACAATATACTTAGATTAAATGTAAACTTTGAAATGTTGTAAAATAATTTAGTTTATGAATGAGCAAATAAAGTTTTCTTATAGTGTGATTATGAGCTTCATGGCCTTGACAGCGTTCTACATCCGACACTGCGACGTAGGCTGGCTTGGACACGCACTCGTATCCCGAAAAGCGGGTGTGGGTCGTGACAAATTTTTGTGGTGGCCCATGCAGGTCTGTCTTCGCAAAATATGCGAACTCTTGATAGTACTTAAGTTAGTCGTATTATTACGAGCCTGCAACTAGGAAATGCTCATTCACATTAGGACTAATTTAATTTTAGGAGAATGACTAGGACTAAAAAACCCTTATTTAATTGTTTATTTTGGTTGTTAAGGTTGCTATATAGGCCACGTGATTTACGTAGGAATTTATTGAATTCTAAAACCCTAATTGGGTGACAGTGAGGAATTCTCATAGAGGGATATACCATTGTGTTTGATATAATAGTATGATCAAAGGTTGGTAGACTTCTCACTCCGTAACTTAGGCCTCCCTAGAATTCAATACCTAACCTTAATAATTTATTCAAATTATCTTTTCTGCCATCTCTAAACATTTTCATCGTTGATTGTATCCCTTAGTTGTTCCATTTGTTTTCCATAAAGGTATCTTTTATTTATATTTATTGAGTTCGGACCAAACTCGATTATCCATATATTTACTCATTCCAAGTTAATTTTTTTAAATACATATATGTGTTTACCTTTCAATCTTTGAATCTTAAAGAATATATATGTTAAAGTTTACATTTGTAATTGTCTTCAATCATTTCCTTCCTAATCTTGATCATTGTGCAACTTTCCCCTCTAATCATCATCAATATCAGAGAATTCATATTGCTTAGTTACTTCTCTCTGGGCAAAAGGAATTATTTTTAAATAATTTTTGATCCAATTATTCATACATTGATCTCAAGTCTTTTAAGGTATATAAGTTTTCCTCAATCGATGAGTATCTGTGCAACAGGGACTAGAACAAGTTATACTTATTTTTGCCTCAATCATTACCTTTCCTATTCGCTCGTTTTATTTTCAAGAACCGATACTTGAAGGACAGATACTTACACTTTCCCCTTTTGTCAAAATTTTTATTTAATTTTAGTTTAAATAAATTCTAGCTAGAAAACTTTATTTATTTTAATTACTATATAGCTATTTTCATGTTGGAAAAAAGCATATTTTATGTTTGAAAAAATATATATATATATATTTTATATATATATATATATATATATATATATATATTTGGAAAGGGGACTTTATTGATGTATCAGGCGCAAAATGCCGAAGCCTATACAAGTAAAAGCGCCACGCGCCAACGAAAAAGGAAAGACGACAAAAGGACAAAGATCGCCTGCCCGAAAAAAAGAGCAAAGGCTAGGACAGGGCATCCCAAAAGCTGTCCTCAGAGTGAGTGCAGCGTCGCCTGATGCAAAGGACCTGACGAAGAACTTCGCTAAGGAGCTGGTGATGGAGGTACTGACGGCCCTCGAACCTGAACTTGTCTCGATTTTTCCAAAGAACCCAGATACCGGCGGCTGCAACGATCTGACGACCGTGGGAGCAACCCCAATATATATATATTATATATATATATATATATATATATATATATATATATATATATATATATATATATATATATATATATATATATATGTACTACTTCTAGGATAATTTGGTCTGATATCATTGTTTTACGATTTAAATTTACAAAAATATTTTTTTAGATATTATTTAACATTGAGTATTATTTCAAGATATCTTAAAGTAATACCGAGTATTATTATGGATTGATTTAAATTAATCTAGAATGTGTTGTGTATTTGATGTAACTATCGTCTTGACTACCAGTATGAGATTATATTAAATCCCCAATCGCCTACTGTAAACTTTTCGACCGTTTTATTTTCAAAATGAATACTTTTACTTCAAGTACAGATATTTAGACATTTCTATCATGATCGATTTGTTTGAAATTTTGAAACTTTCTTGAGAATTCTCATAGACAGAGTTTGAAAGAATACCCGATGACATATAATGGCAAGGCAGTTGTGTGTTGCGACACTTATTTGAATTATCAAGACTGCGGGTTCACTGCAGCCAGCTGTGCACTGGCGAGGCATGACCCCTAGGTTGAAGCAATTTCAAGTAAGAGTAGGTTATCAAATATTATAAAAACTATGCCTCATTTGTCCTATTTGATCTTTGTGTTATTATGTCAATATTGGATAGAGTTGATAGAGTATTTGATTCTGTATCCTTACTTGAGTTATAGAACCAAGAGTTGATTGCAGTCAGATGTACACTGGCAAGACATAAATTCACGGTAAAGCGACTTTGGATAGGCTTACGATTTTTCGAATACAATAGAGGCTACGTCTTTATTGGCATATGACTATTATGTTTCCAAATTGATTTGTGCCTTATTTCCAGTTACCGTTTCCCAATAAACAGGTTGTTCTTCCTCTCTTTCTTACCCTTCTGTTTTCAAATCATAGCTTTTCTTTTCCTACTTTGATTTTCTTCCACTAGGTTTCTAAATGTATCTAGATTTTGTTCTAAAACTTGTACCTAAATGATTATGGATAGTTAGTTAACCGTGTCAAAATGATTCCGATTTGACCCTTCTTAGAACGATTTCGATCATGACTAGACTACTTTTATTCGATCGAGTCAATTTGAATCTTCCTAAATTTTAATTCTATAATCGTGCCTAAATAATTTTGCTTAACTAGTTAGTCGTGCCAACTAATTTGAATTTCGATCGTCCCTAAATGACATTAATCGTGACAAAACTATTTTGATTATAATCATAACCGTTCCCTTACCTTCATCAATTTTATTTTAAGTCACGTATCTATTGTTCTTTCAAGTCTTGTCAAATTTTTGTACCTTTATTTGTTAACACATTTAAGGATATCCTTCTTTAAGACCTAATCCGTTTTCCAATAAAATACCAAATTAGCTCACACCTTATTTAAGTTCTAGGCTTTAGGATCGTGACAAATCCCAAATATGCTGATTATCATCTATATCATCCTTCGTGCACCCTCATCCCTTCCTACCATTTTTATAAATAAGCCATAGCCTAGTAGATTTCATCTATGGTAGTATTCCCTGATCTTTCCTAGAATTTAAAATATATAGTCTTGAATATTCTTGTCTGCATCCTAAAGGATGTATTGAAATTTTTTTAAACTATCTTAGTTAGTCGTCTCTGAGTATCTATAAAACTTCTTATCTTCTTTATGCCCTTTATATTATGATGGAATTTTCTTGATTATGTTACCCTGGAAAGGTAACGTACAAAATCAAGTATATATGTTCTTTTTCCAATATTGGTGCCTACCTCTAACTTGAGAATTTTTGGAATACAAGAGCAAGATAATGATTCCAAAAGGCTATTTCTAATCTCAAAACAATTATATTTTCCCTCATGACGAATATTCCTTGTCAAAAAAAACTTTCCACGATCCACTTTACAACCTTATGAGCATGATGGCCATGACAACGTTCTATTGCCGACACTTAGGCTGGCTTGGACACGCACTCGTATCTCAAAAAGCATATGCGGATCGTGACAATAGGGCTAATCCTCATTAGTGCTAATCATTCCCAAATTCCCGTGAGGTCCTAATGACCATATCCATATCGTGTATGTGTCCAACGCATCTTTCCATGAGGTCCTAGCTATACATTAGATCCCCGTGTCCGACATGGACACAACCCTACCATTTTCTACACAAAACCCCAAAAATCCTGATTTTCATGTCCTGCTGTGTCCTTGACATAGGACACGTTTTACATCCACAGCCAACTCCCCAAGTCCTGCTGTATCCCCACGACACAGGACACATTTCACAGAAAACCCTAGCCCTAATTATGTCAACCGTCGCCATCTTTCCGAAGCTCGACGCCTCTATCGCCGGAGAACACATCGCTTGATTTTATACTATCTAGCTCACTGTGTCGACAATCAAGCCTCCACCGCCTTAGATCCAAAACCCTAACCGTTGTTCCTTGATCTACCTCAACCGTCGCTCCAGTCCCGTCATTACGACAGTTGTTTCCTCGCCGCCGCCGCAGGATCCAGATCTCCTACGCCGGATCCCAATCGTCGTCCTCTATCCACGATCACCCTCCAGTCCTCGCCGAGAAATTAGATCCACCGCCTTCCCGAGTGGATCTGCCCGCCTGTGGCCATGCTTTACCACGAACAGCTCTACCGCCTCCTTCTTCTTCAAATCTGCGGTGCCACTCCTCCGGTGTTGCTACTTCTCCGTCGACCATGGTGAACCACGCTACTATAGCCGGGTCGCTTCCGGCCGAGAGCCCACCTTCAGCACTGGTGTCACGACCTGCACCCAGTTTAGGGCACAAGCACGTGGGTACATCTAGCCTATGTCGTAATGTCGATGGTAGAACGTTGTATAGGTTGTCTATAACATCTAACAATATGGAATATAAACCTGCCATCACCGTATGGAGGAATAATATGACATATGAAAAGTATATAACTCAATCACAAATTCTAAAGGAAGATCAGCACGATAATTGGATAGATGATAATGAGATAAGGTATACATAAATAAGTCTAAGACGATAATACATATCTGAAATAATATAACAGACCAAAGTGTATAAATCTGGAGACAAATCCAGCAAAACCTAGCTAATACTAAGTCACTACTGGAGGTACATCCTCTATGAGCACTGGCTCACAGGCAAGCCCTGATCATTATCCTCATCTATCCCAGACCCATAGTAGGTCGTGCAACATGCCTCTAAGTCCTCTGAAAAATAATATTTAGCCAGGATTGGAGCAAAGTACACACACTAACATCAGTTCCATTTAATTGATAAATGCTTTAATAAACAGTTATAATAAGATCAAGATAGACATCAAAACTGAAAAGTAAGAAGTACATGATAGACTGGTAATTATGTGATGATATGTGAACATATAGTAAAACTGGAATATGATGTTATACAGGTAATCTGAGTATAATATATGATTTAAACGGTACCTTGAGATGTTATAGTGTTACGTGATCGGCTTGGGTCAAGATTAGGCTATTTCTTTTGACCGGCTATACACAAGTACGAGTATAAATGATCAGGTCGGCTACAACGGAAAGCTATGCACAAGTATATAAGGTCAGGCTACACCCTTCATATGGCGAGGGTGAGCTATGCACAAGCAAGTAAACTAGTAGGGGTATGATTACATAATCTCTAATAACTCTTCAATCCCTCGAATAGTATAATGGATCCAACCATGTCACATTATGACACGGAATTCAAGAGGCAGGGGGCCAGCTCACTCTCAAATCAGTATCTATACAAGTATAAAAATAATAACGAGCAAGTACCATTATACCAGGTTAAACTGGGAATAACATCTCATGACGGGATCCAATGTATACTAGTCCGTGTATCCTCTTGTCGGAAATCAAATAAAATACTACAACTGAATATATATAGAAAATATCAAAGCAATGAAAATATTAAAGAATATACTCGTCTGCGGTCCTGAGCAGTAATATGAATCAAGGCTTAAAGTGTAGTCACAAAGACCTATATATGAGATACATGTGTGAATTAGTGTTCTGATATGTTAAACATGGTTTTCTAGTATGTGATATGCAATCTAAGTCAATTTTAGGTCAAACTAGGCTTCTGGGGTCAAATTAGGTCAATTTTGACTTAAGGTTGACTTTTGGGTCAAAGTGGTCAACCTTGGTCAAACCCGGTCAAATCAAGTCAAACTAAGTTAGGTTTACCTATTTACAAGTATATTACCCATCTCATGATATTACCTATACTTTATATGTGCAAACCTATAACTTAGAGTTTTACCTTATCCTAAAATATAGGTGTTATCCTATTACATATATATGATATTACCTTCTACCTATATTAGGTAAACCATCACCATATTATCTAACCTAAACTAGGATATTGCCACATTAACTATACTTAGGTAACCCCAAGCCTAATATAGGTAAATCCCCATTACATATTTCTCTTACCTTAAAACCCATTTCATTACCCTACACATGGCTTATTACCTATTCAAGGTAATACCCTCACTCTAATAGGTAGGTAAATCATCAATTACCTATTACCTACCATATCTACTATCATACACTCTTACTACTCTTAGCCAACACCCACATTTGGTCGAATGTAGGTGTTACTCACCTGCCCATACAACACCCATTGCCTATGCCTCACTCACCCACTTAGCCCACTGTCACATTATGACACTCACTTGAGTTCTTTCTAGGATACACACTTAGCTAACACATTCCCTTCACTAACTGTCACATAGACACAGGGCCTATGGCTTGTTGGCCAAATACGGGCCACACATTGGCCTGACCGGACCTGGGCTCTACCCAATGGCCAAATTGCATGTTGTCAAGTTAGGCAAGGCATCCTGCCTACAGCACAAGGCTAATTACCCTGGGTAACAGTGGCCAAAACCACCCTGGCCTGTAGGGCAGCCCCCACAATGCCCGCACTCTGAAGAGGCCAGTAGGCTAACACACACACACACACACACACACACACACACACACACACACACACACACACACACTATAGACATATATACACCGTTATATGACACTTACCACTCCTAGGCACACAATACAGGGTCACTTGGACACCCATGACTCATCCATACATGCACACACTGTCAAGTGACAGTTCATATTTTTTCCCCTTTTACCAAACTATTCACTCACATAGAGCCATACATGGATAATCATGATACTGTCATGTGACAGTTATTTAAACCCCTCACTCTCACTTACACAGGAATTGGCATACCTAGGATACTAGGTGACACTCTTCTCACTCACTCAAACCTTTACTTAGCTACCCATCTCACTTGACACACATTCACATATATATCACAGGATGCACAAATCAGTCCCTAACTCAGTTAACTGTTAATGACAGTATACCCACATAGGCACTTCACATTACCTGTCAACTTGACAGTATCACAGGATCATGACACTGCCTCATTGAGTGTTTCATAGAGCAGTTTCCCTCCATTCTCTCAACTGACACTAAACACACATACAACACTATGACACTTGGTCAATTTAACTAAAAAAAGAAAACATGAACCACTCTATGACAGTTCCTAAAACAGCGAGCAATGCCAAAGGCAAGGATACAAATATATATGGATCCATACATACAAATAAGCACATATACATAGATATATGAACTTAGGATCATACATGCCTATTCTAAATAAGAAAACTAAACTAATCATGGTCATAAAACTGGAAACAAAAGCTAAAATGGTCTATTTGTCATTTTGACAAATACTTGGTGTGCTCTCTTCGCATTTCTCTAAGGATGACACTAAAACTCTAAATAAATTCTACCAAAATGAAGGTTAAAGCCTTTAACTTCTCCCTATGGGTACTCCTAGTCCATGTGAGTGTTCCTACTAGTGTCATGCATGAAAATGGAGCTCAAACTATAAAATAATGGCAAGAGTTTACCTATTGGGAGATGGATTCTCAATAAAACTCTCTTGGAAGGCTCTGGTGTCAAATTTGACACAATCTCCCAAGCTTTGGACTCCTACTCGTGAGCTCCTTGGTCTCCTAGTTCCAAGTCTTGTAGGATGAAGATTATGGGAAAGTTTTGAGGGATTTTGGATGAGTTTTGATGGTAGAAAGTGTAGAAAATGAAATGGGCTTATAGAGAGCTCTTCTAGGGTTTGTGGAGGCTCTAAATAAAATAAAGAAGAGGAAGAAAAACCCCTATGACCAGGCATATCTGAAGCCCTAAAACCCATGTTAAAATGCCTAAAACAGCCGTGAAGTTGTCATGAATACTTAAATTAAATGAAGGGTTGTTTTGTTCTAAGTGTTGGGCTAATTTATATTCCTAATCTTGACTCAACCTGACTTAAATGTGTCTAGTTTTTTTTATCCTAGAATATAGGTCCAAGTAGTCTTGTCTAGTCCAATTAGGTCCACCAATCAAAGTTCTAATAAATAGACTAGTATACAAATAAATGCAACCTTCGCAAGCAATTGATTAAATAACTATACATGCAATATAAATAATATAAAATAACCTAATTATCCCTATCTAGAATTATGGTAGTGACAGCTGGACTGCCTTGCCGCCCTCATCCCTACTCTGTAGCATCGAGGTGAGCCTCCTTGTTTCTTCCTCCTTTTCTTCTTTATTCATGAACTAGGGTTTCATTTGTGTTCCTTCGGCTGTAAGTGAGTACATAGGAGTGGAGTGAATGAGAAAGAAAGAGAATTTAGGGATAGTGTTTTCATTTAGGTGTGGGCCAGGTTGGCCTTGATTAGTGGGTCGGGACAACTGATTAGTGAAAAGAAAATAGAATGAATGAAAAAAAGAAAGGAAATCAATGGGTTGGGCCAGGCTTCAGTTTGGGCTGACTGAAGGAATAAAGGATAAAAAATGAGAAACAGATTTAAGAGTTTTATGGGTTGTTGGGTTTAGACTAGTAGGCAGGCTTAGGCTCGGCTCTTAGGTCCATCTAATGGGCTCTAGCTTGTGGGCTGTTGTTAAGTGGGCTAAATATAGATATAATATTTGGGATTGGAAGAGGTTAAAATGGATTTTTGAATCAAATATATGAAGATTTTTGTAAATGGGTTTAAATGATATTGTGGAGTATATTGGGGCCAAGCTTTTAATAAACCCTTGAGAGACCAAGGTAGGGTTTAATTGTTTCTGGGCTTGACTTCATATTATTAAGGATGGATTTTAGGCTTTACAGAAATTACTATGGGTTTTCTAGAAACCTTTTCAGTAGATAGATTTAGAGTCATAGTTTGGTTGGACATAGTGTTAGCCAATTGTTAAATATATATTTGGAAGCCTAATAACTAATTTTCTATATTTTAGGTCTTGGACTAGGAGCATCATTTGCAAATTGGATTTGAGGCAAGTACACTAATTATTCATGTTTCTCAATACATTATAAATATAATAATTTCTTGTCATGGCTTATTTTATATTGCGACATGATTTGATACGTGATTGTGCTTCATGATCTTGATTGTGTTCCTTAATTGTGATTCATGTTCATAGTCGTGATCGTGACTTGTTTATCGTATATTGGTCATTACTTGCCATTGTTTATCGTATATTGATCATGATTATCATATATTGATCATGACTTATTGTCATTGATAGTTTCGTATCTCAAGAAGGGGAAATGCCAAGTAGGATTGTGGTCACACCCAATTGATATCGTACATATCTGAAATAATATACATACACCTCATGTATGCCGTGTCGTACTCCTATTGTTAATAGCCATCTTCGGATGTGGCATATTACCCAGTCGACCACATATTAAACACGGTATTTCAATTGCACTTGGTTTATAGTTATGTTTTCCTTGATCATGGTTATTCTCAATATTGTTCATGTTGCAGGTTGTATTGCATGACATTGTCTCGTGTCACATGACCTGGTTCATTTATTTTCGTATTTACTTTATTACTTTATTTTGTATCATGCAATATTTGTTTGGAGGATTGTATTTTGCTCATTTTCAGACTGGATGGTTGATATATTGGTCCAAGGCTTGAGGGCATGATTCGAGGTAGGTTCTGGAAGACTCTAAAAGATTAGAATAGAATACTTTTGATGCTTCAGATGGTTTGGATAGACAGATGTATTAGATGTATTTATTTAAAGATATAGATTACCGAATTTGTCTCCAAAGATAGAACATATAGATGTACTCAAAAGTGATACTGGATGCTGTAATCATGTGTTGGCTTGGTTTTGATTTTGTTTCTTGTCTAGTGTCATGATTAAGCAAAAGATTATTTTATGATTAATTGGAGATTATCAAAATCTAGACAGCTAACTTCTATCGATTCTGTGGCATAGGTTGGACGGGCTCACAATATATACCCGAACATGCGGACGCGAGATGTGACAACAAGGAACCAAGATAGTGGCATGCCCTACTACACGTGGCTAACAATAAGTCAGATAAAACCTATAGATTGTAATCAAGGCAAACATTCCCATTCTATAGTATCTCAATTGTAGTCAAGTCAAGCACTCACAATCGAGATGGTCACGTAGACAATTATATTATCAATATTACGTTGATCCTATAGTCTGCAGCCAAGATAAGTGCTCCCACTCTATAGAATATCTCAAGTTAAGTCACATCAAAGAAATATTGTCGTAGGACTAGACAACTCTAGGACTAGAGAACTCTATCACGAGATACATGTGAACACGAAGACCAATATAACAGGTAATAAAATATAATAAAAATCAGGTACGTGCATGTAAGCAAGAAATAAGATAAAGTAAAACTAGAAACAATATAAGCAACAAGAATATAAAAGTATAAGGAAAAAATTAACATGAAAGCATATAAATTATACTGAACAAGTTGGCAAGGTATACTTGCATGTCTTTCGCAACTGTGTGTAATCTGATCTGACTCTGATATCCTTCGCTACTCTGTCACGTTCTACTTGAATATCCAACAAAGAGGTGTGCCTATATACTTATCGGTATTGTGTCAACATCAATATGCATATTCTATATAGATATTTCTATATATCGAGCTCTGTGAAGCATTGGCATATGAGAGCCTATCTTGGATTAGTGAATGGTTCCACCCGTACTAGGGAATGTAATGTGATGTGTGTGTATATATATCAGTGCACAGGGACATGTACATGCATTTATGAGTGTATGTGTCCATAAGGATACGTGTATCAATTTTGGGAAGACCTGTGCATAGTAAGGGATACATAAGGGGTGTGTTAGAGAGGTGATTATACCTGTACTTTGTGCATGCAGACCTGAGTGCATGAGGTAACCTAGATGTTCATGTGTCCTATACGGGTGTCTAGGTAGTGTCAGTATAAAAGGGGTTTAACCATCAGATTGGCGTATATGTATACATGTGTGTATGCAGTTGTAACTGCATTTGGAGTAACAGTTTTGTTGAAGGGAGCTACTGGAAAGAAGTAGCAGTGGGCTGCATTAGTACATAATTATATGTGCAGCAGTGGCTGCAGTTTGTAGTTGTAACATAGCAATAGCAGCAATTATTGTATAGGTAGCAGTGTGTGTAGGGATTTTTCCTGTGCTGGTTGCTGCTAGTAGCAGCAACTGTAGGATCAACTGCAGTTGGTTTGTGCATTATGTGTATCAGTCTGAGTGTAAAGTCCAGTGTAAGAGTGTCAAGGGTGTAGGGATTAGATATGATGGTAGTGTGTATAGGTAGTAGGAAAAAATGTGCCTAAGTATCTTAGGATACCAATTTTAGTATCAAAAATTTTGCACATTTATGGTACATACATATATGCATATATTTAGGATGTATAGGCAGTATGTGTTAGTGCATGAGTGAGGGAGTATGCCAAGAGAATGTGTATCAGTGCCTATACACAGGGGTGTTTGTGTGTGTTACAATATTAAACTATTGGTAGAGAGGGTCAGCCGATTAGAAAAAGGATTAGAATGCTATAATATGAGTGTACAAGTGTTTACTGTAGAAAAACAATAACATCAGTTGTCTATTAGTATGCAGTTTAAACTGCAGTTGAGGACAGAGAAGCCCAGAAGCAGCAATATCATGCAACAGCAGTATATAAACTGCATAATATGCAGTTTGGGGCAGCAGTAATAGGTTTCCTGCAGTGCAGGCTTGCCCTGCAACTAGGCAATTTGGATACAATTTGCTACCACTTGTGTGTATGATAGGAAGGAGTATCCTATGTAGACAGAGTAGGGTTACATGTGTGTATGTGAGGGTGTGAGAGTGTATGATATAGATAGGTAAAGTGGTAATAATGGGGCAGGTTAAGATATATTGATTTATGGGTATAGATATATAGTATATGGGTGACATTTGGTATGTATATATAATATATAGGTAATGATTTTTGTGTGGGTACAAGTAGGTCTGTTGGCATGTGTAATAGAAAAAATAGGTAGAGTATGAACATAAATATACAGGTAATGGTAAATAGGCTAGGGTATTGTGATACATGTATAATATATAAGGGTCTATATAAATAGTGTTAAGATATCTAATATCTATATGCCTACTAGTATGACCTAGAAAACCTAGAATTGACTTGATATGACTATAACGAACCAAATAGGTGTTGACATAGTTTTATCCAATTGACCTAGAAACTTAGTTTAAGGCTAGCTAAGCATGTTTATGATTCCAAATCATTCTTTGACATGGAAATTAATATATAGGTCACTCAGGCTCTAGTTCGGATACTGATTTGTGTTTTATAATATATGATGAAAAAAGAGTACATTCTCTGATAGTTTCCTTTATCTGATGATTACTATGATACATATACTAGTGATGTTATACTTGATTCTCGACACAGTGGTATACGAATTGGTTCACATTGGATCCTTAGTAATGAGATATTACCTTCATATCGAACATTGTTTATCGTATTGATATTTAGACATTATTCTTTGTGATGATATTAGACATTTGATTTTAGACATTGTTTCATGATTCATATACAATGACGTGTCATGGTTGGATCTATTATACTAGTCGGGCTAGGAAAATGCTATTTAGAAATCTGATCATATCCTAGACATTGTTATAGTGTAGACATTGTGATAAGTAATCATACATCTCACATATGGTTAGCCTTACATTATAGATATTGTACAAGTTTTCAGACCGATCACATATAGTATTTCAAAACACATAGATAGTTACAGCGATTTCTGTTCAAATTCATATCTTGCTATATGACATATTATATCTGCTCACTTATTGTTTATTATTTGTCATTACCATGTATCAGTTTATCTATTATAATGTATTACATTTACTATTACAGTTTTATAGTCTTTATCATGTTATTGGAACTGTTGTTATAGTTGTGATCGTTCCAATCCTGTTTGATAATATTTTTCATGGATAGATCTAGAGGATTGGTGTCCTACTTATTGTGGAACCTGGGAGGGCGTATGAGCAGAGTTGCCCCCTGTAGCTCATGAATAGCTTTGTGTTATTGCCGGAAGGTCTAGTCGGATCACATAGTTATCTTAGATTCCACTATTAGTATTATAGTATTAGATTTTTCTCTGGCAACTATTAATACATCGGGATGTTATATTGTATTTTTTTTGTTTAGACTTATCTAGAACTTATGATTTTGGATTATCATCTCTTTATATTCTATCGAGCCATATCATATCTTTTTTTTAGATATTGTCATTGAGTATTGTCAGATATTATTATTCTTCTTTAGAGGTTGATATTTGTTTGAAATGATTACTTAGTTATTGTCTAGATAGCAAGTAGCCGATACTACAGTGTAGGATGAGCGTGCCCTACGTACCCGTACCCGATTATGCAGGTGTGGGTCGTAACACGTTCTTATGGTAGCCCATGCAGGTCAGGCTTCACAATTAGTAAAATGTCATGGTAGTACTTAGGTTTGTTATACTGCTGCAAGCCTATAATAAATTTTAGGTATGAGGAGAATACTCAATCATAATTAGGGTTTTCATATTGATTTGAATTTGCTAATCCTATTCATTCTGAATACTTGCCACATTTGAAAAAAATTTGTCCTTCTTTGATCAAATCTTATCTTGTGCCATATTGTTTTTTTCTTGTATCTCAGGATGACACCAGTGACCAGGGCTCGTGGTTCGTGAGTAGTTGCAGCAACTTCCGAGGGATCGACAACTACACGACCAATTGCTCGGGAATGATTGACATTTTCCTCCACCTCCACCAGTTCAGGGGACAGCACCAGTTCAGGGGACTGTTCCATCTGTCTTCGAGAGTGTACCTCTTGTACCACCATTTTTTTACTGGAGGACTGCCCGCTGATGGGACAGAGTTGTTTGCTCTATCCAGAGTATGGCAGATGCTCAGAAGATTCAGACTGAGGCACAGAGGGTAAATATTGAGGCATACAGGGCTCAGACTAAGTTGATGAGGGAGGGCATTGAGAGTGCCCATCAGGTAGCACTAGAGACTTTGAGAGACTCACGTCGTAGTAGCCCATTCAACAGCAGAAGCTGGCTACCTTCTTCGACTTCAAGAAGATGTGTACCCTAGAATTTAAGGATACCGAGGGTATCCTTTATGCTGATGATGGCTCAAGGATATGAAGAGAATTTTGAGGGTAGCTCAGATTTCGGAGAACCTACAGGTAAAGGTGGTGGGCCTACAGCTCTTTGATCTAGCGCTTACTTAGCTTTGGACCTAGCCTAGGCTTGCAGTACATGGTCTGACTTAGGAGATGTTCAAGAATCTCTTCAAGGAGAAATTGTACTCTGATATGGCCCAAGTGCTTTTGCAGAGTCAGTAGCAGCGTGTGGTGCAAGATAGTCTTTCTGTAGATGAGTACGCTGCCGAGTTCAGTAGATCGAGTCCCTTCACAGAGTATATGGTCAGAGATCCTGTAGACTGAGGTCACAGATTTCGGAGGAGTTTGTCTGGGGAGATCTTAGTACATTTCACTAAGCATCGAGATGCCACTTTTTTTTTGAAATAGTAACGACAGCTCAAGTGGCAGAGGAAGACTTGGACCTTAGGCACAAGAGGTCCCATGATCCATGGAGGGGTTTATAGCTCAGGACCGACGAAGCGTTCCCATATTCAGAAGGGCGTCTTCCAGCCCCAGCAAGAGTATCACCCACCAGCTATGTCACGACCCGCACCCACCGTGAGGGTACGAGTACGTAACAGCGCCCAGCCTATGCCGCAGTGTCGGTGGTAGAACGCTGTTCTAGGTTATGAACTATAACTAACTAACATGAAATACTCTCCATAAGGAGGCCAACACAAAGGTACAACTCAATCACAATCTAGAGATAGAATATGGCACGATAAAATAGATAAGAAACTCCTCAACTGAGGCACAACCGAATGAAATAACATAAGTCAACAACGACTAGTCTCAACATCTCAAATTATACAACTATGAAAATAAGGACAACAACTAAACATGAAAAGTAAACAATCTAGACTATCTAAACTATGCAATGGGTATCATCCTCAGCAGCTGCCTGAACCTCCCCAGGGGTCCAGGTCGCGAGTGTCATCTAGACAAGCTCCAAGGTAAGGGGTGCAGGGTTCCTCATCATCCTCTGTAAAAAATTTAACAGGTCCAGTCAGGACGGAAGCGAGCACAATAAATCTCACACAGATCATAACAGGTTAGAGAATATAAACATACAAGAGAGTACGATACATGAAACTGAAAAAAAGTACATGATGTAAACAGAGAGAGAACTGTAATAGAAATATCTACTATAAGTAGAGAGCTACCAGTGACTAGTGATTTAGAGTACAAAGTCGACATGTAAACGGCTTGATTTGCACATGGCTATACTAAAGAGGCGTACATGGCTATTCTACTTTGGAATTGTTCACATGACTATTTATACTCCCCTATACCCCAATCAATACACAAGGATCCAGACAAGTTATGTTACGTACATGGTTTTCACATGAAGCCCATAAATGGGTGCACATGAAGTATACATGAGAGCTCATACATGAGTGTACATGAAGTTCACATGGGGGGCCCATAAATGGGTACACATGAAATTCACATGAAGGCTCATAAATGAGTGCACATGAAGTATAGGTTATACATAAGATACATGAGAAACATGACCGATCATGATAGCACATGAGAGTACATGAGCAAGCACGAATGAACATGAAGCACATGAATAACATGAGAGCAAGGAATACACGATGTACATGAAACACACGATATGATGTATCCGATGCTCCCGAGGGAGATAACATCGCATGAAAGGTTCCATATAGTACCAATCCGTGATAATATCGTGATAGCATCAAATAAGGTAAACTAGAGCAGGAATATAATTCTAAGCAAGTTATGAAATGATCAGAGAATGTACTCGCCTGGTATCTGAATAGCTGTAGTAAATGCACTATCCGAGATGAGGTACCTGACTCCAAGTTAGAGAAACATAAGTCAAGATGTATACAGGGGATGATAAATATAATCTACGATACGTCTGTATGCTGTCTAGGTCAAACTAGACTAAAGTCAACACTTGGTCAACTCCAGTAATCTATACTAGTCAAGGCTACGTCAACTAGGCCAAACTTAACCCAAACAAGCCTGATAAGTCTCACTAGGCCTAACCAACCTATTCTAGCAAGCACACATCACATCTAGGCTATACAAGCCAACTACACATGTTCACTGGCATTCATGCCATATACATAGGCAATGAGCCATAGGCTATAGGCCATAGGCTAGAATACATGTTCACACATTACAATATTAATCTAATTAGTATAGTTCACACACATTTCACACATATACATATATATATCTATTTTAGTATAGATAATCACATATACATATATAGGCTTCATGATAATATATCACATATATAGATATATTTGTATATACACATATATATATAAATATATGCATATGGTGGTAGGGAATAGCATGTATGTGTATACAAGTGTCATATGAGGGTGATAGGTGAGGGTGCGTATCATGTGAGGATGTGTGTAGAGTGTGTGACAGTTAGAATTAGTGAGTGAGTGAGTGAGTGAATCAAGGTGTGACAGGAATAGGAAACAAAGACAGTGAGGATTCTCATATTTTAACAGGGAAGGGGTGTGTGTGTACTAGCAGTAAGAGTGAATGTTCGGGTGTACCATTAGTGCCTATGTGTGTGCAGGATTCAGCTTCTCAGTTTCAGAATTCCAATCGTGAATGAGGAAAACATGTATCAGTGCAATGTGTCCTGTGTGTAGTGTCATCAGGGAACAGGTTCTTTCTTGTGTGTGTACTCAGGTTAACAAGGCAGTGCCTACCTAGGTGAGGGTGTCCCAGGTTAAAACAAATTCAGTTTTCAGTTGAAGACTTGTCTGATAGGGACTTGTGTGTTCCTGTGTGTGTTAGATAGGTCACATGTGACAGTGTTTAAAGAGGGTGGTGTGTATACATAATGTGTAATAGGAACAATCAATGTGTGGGCTGCGTGTATATGGTTAAGTTCTCAGATTTATGACAGTGAAGGGTACATAGGTTCACATGTGAGGTGATTTCCTGGAAAATCAGTTAACAATTATCAAGGAATGAATCAACTTAGTTAAGGAAAAGAAATGGGATCCAATTCTCATATTTCAAGTCAATGGAAATCGAAAACAATTTGTAAATAGGAAGAAAAGATAGTTTTAACATGCCTTTGTAATTCAGGATTAATAGATAGTTAACATCATGCCATCACAGTAAATTAACATCAATATTATTAAATGGTATTCGAAATCAGTCCACAGTCTACATATCAATTCATTCACCAAAACTCCATTCGAAATTTCTATTTCTCTTGACACATCCTAATCTAACA
Organism: Iris pallida; assembly: GCA_029216955.1. Lineage (NCBI taxonomy): Eukaryota > Viridiplantae > Streptophyta > Magnoliopsida > Asparagales > Iridaceae > Iris > Iris pallida. Next base: position 2,075,526 of record JANAVB010016799.1, on the reverse strand, counting down.
TGCAACCCAACTTAGTAGTAACTAACACATGTGCCCATGAATTTAAACATGGTAAATTAACATCAATAGTTCAGTTTTATAAACAGGAATTAACTCAGGAATGGCAAAATGACAGTTTTTAGGATTTAAGAAAACAGAATGTAGGTATCAGTCAAACAGTGAGCATATCATTTCATCATTCAAAATCCAAATCGAAATCTCCATTACTTGATAACATTAACCCCCATGAATCAATAATCAGTGAATTCACAGAATGCATAAGAATTTAGTCATGGCAAATCAAACTTTCAAACAGTTTAAAACTGAAATTAAGTCAGGAATCTGTGTCAGTTCAAAGTGAATCAATTTACAGTGTATAAATTGCAAAATAGTGAATCAACACAAACAGTGAATCAATTATGGCTAATATCATTCAATTTACCTTAGGGAAGGGAATGGAAATCAATTTGACAGGTAAGGAAGGGAAATCAATATGAATTGAACCAACCCATTCAGGAAACTCATGACAGTGCACATATAATCATTGATACTCAAAACAGTACATATATTACATGGTAGCAGTAAAAATGAAATCCATATCCCAAAATGCAGATTAAAACTGAAATTCTTATGCCATCATAAACCTAGCATTCTTAGCTAATCCCAGATATATTTAGGGAAATAAAACGCACCCAATCAATCTCAAAAACTATAACATCCATGAAACAGCCAAAAGGAATTAACACAATGTGAATGAACCTAACATGGAATTTAAGTATCAAAATTAGTTAAAAGTAAAGAATGAAATCAATTTCGAGATCTCCATAAACCAAACCAAGGCATCAAAACTTAAACCTGAACTAATTGAAATCATCAAAACTAATTAAATCCTGAGATCAACATCATTCAAGCAGTTTACACATTGGAATTTCCAGGAAAATCAGTCACAGCTCTTAGTATCAGAAAAATATAGGTTTGAACCCAAATTCATTATTCGAATTACATGAAAACTTCAAACAAATGCTTGACAGAGGTGTATAATTACAACATGGTGTTGTATAGGTTGATTCGTGTCTACAAAAGTGGACACGACGTGTCCAAATGCTGAGAACTAGGTTTCATAGAATAACAGTGTCAGCAACCTCGTGCAGAGGTGCAGTGCGTACTAGGACACGACACACGACACCGTAGGACTCGTTCTCGTGTCCTAGGGTGCGCCTAGGATAGGGTTACGTCCTCAAGTGTTTGCAACGTGTCCACAACACGCGTGTCCTGAGCACGAGATGCGTATCAGTGGTCTCTGATCGCGCTCGCACGGCCAGTGCAAAAACCCGTGCGGCCATGGTTTCTCCCAAACCACTGCACAAAATTCAATGGGACCTTGGCGGAATACTCGTAGACATTGCCCCCATGAGCTCACTAAATTTCGTGCAAAACTGAGCTGTGTCATGTCCGCTGCGAAGCTCAAGCAGCAGGACACTCGACCGGCCAGCGCGCAGCGTGTCCAACACGAATTTGGACACGACAAAGACACGGATTCGTGCTCAGTCAAGCATGAATTCAATATATATATATAATACAACAAATCCATTTAAACACTTTCCAAAAATATCAAGTTTAAACCCTTTGTGGCAAATTAACAAACACTTAACAAACAAGCTGATACGTGTCCGATACGGACACAAAATTGACACGACTCGACACCGTACCTATGCTAGCAGCTAGGGGACTCCTAGGGCTTCCTATCCATGCAAAGAAAATGAAATTTGGTGGAGGGAATAGGGATTTACCTATATGTGCAATTTGTATGAAAAATTCTCAAATGGGGGTGTTCTCCTTGATGGCCAAAAGCTCCAAATTGTTCCTCCACTAAAAATATTCACCATGGACAGAAAGTATTCGTAGATTAGATCCTAATGCAAGAAGTTTGGTTGAAAAAGGATGAGAAATAGAGAAGTTATGAATGAATGAAGTTGGAGCTCACCTTGTTCTTGAAAAGAGAGAGAATGAACATAGAGGCAATGATTTGGGAGGGATTAAATAGGCTCACCTAGGGTTTTGGGCTGGCCACTTCTAGGGTTTTGGGATCCCATCCAATGGTCACGCTCACAACATGTCAAATCGATGGCTAGGATGGAACCTAGGTTTCAATGCTAGTCTCAACTAACTATAACTAGCTAGTCTAACTTGATCATTCTAACCAATGACCAGTCATGACTAATCCAAGCTAACTAACCCTAGTCTAGGCCATGTCTAATCTGGGTTAGGGCTAAACTTCTAGGTTAAGGACTAACATAACACATAGTAATATTTAATTAACAATAAATTCACACAAATTCCAATAAATCATAATAAATTCAAATAAATCCTAAAATGACCAAGATACCCTCTACGCTAAAAATGATAAATGAAACACCCTAATCTCATGGCTAGGTTCTAGGTTGAGCTGTCTCTAGGGTTAGACTAGCAAGATACCAAATCACAAGTCATAATTTAAAATAGTTTAAAAAATGATTAAAAATCACCAAAAATCATAATATGTAATAAATAATAATTATAATTACAAAATTTCAAAATTACCCTCATCTAGAAAACTGGGTGTTACAATCCTGCCCACCTTATAAAAATTTTGTCCTCGAAATTAAGATGATCGCACCCACTTCTAGGTCAAACATAGTCAAAGGTCAATCACTAGTCAATTTTCTCAACATCCTAGTACTTGGTCATCAGCTGGTCAACTTCTTAGGGTTTTACCTATGCTAGCTATCTAGGTGTTGGGAACTAGAGATTAGCAAAAAAAAAACTCTATAATAGACTAACTCTTAACTTCCCAATCTTATCAAGTCACCCATAACTAAATACCCATAATCTAAGCACACAAATCCCAAATACCATATATACATAAGCTCAAGAACAACAACTCATTACATATATCCTAATTATATTGTATATATATATCCATACATATATAACTGATCATCAAGGGTTAAAGTAGACTAAACTTATAAGGAACTAGACAATGCTCAGAATTTAGGCTAAGGATGAATGGTCTGAAACATCAATGTAGGCAAAAGAAAATGATGCTAAGGAGACTGAATTTATAAACAAGGGTCAGGACATCTATTGAAGGGTCTGTACTGCCTATAAAGGTTGACCTATCCTGCCTGAACTAATCTCAAGGAGAACTTAACTAAAATAGAAAACTGAACCAGATATAGGCTAAGCAACATGTCTATAATTCTACACAACAATGGCCTATAGATACTAACCAACCCATATCCCATATGCCAATACTATTTGCAATATATCTATATATATAAACCTCTCAGTCTTAGGTGAACTACAACTATACTCAAGAACAGGCTCTGGTCATGGGTGCTTACTGGAAAGGACAAGGGAAAAATAAATTATCAAGGCTACAGAGCAGTCTAACATCCTTTATGAAAACTGGTAGGTATTATAAATAACAGGAGAATCATCTACAATGGGTTACTATTCTAATACCATTGCTAACTATCATCTCTAGGGTACAGACACTCTGTAAGTCATCATGTCACTACACTATGAAAGAACTACATATGAATAAGCTATACAAAACTAAAATATCCCTACTCCAAAATTATTTGATGATGGAATACAATTATAACGACAGAAGGGTACGATAGAGATGATATGTTTAAAAAACTTCTCAAGATACAGTCTGATAATCATATGTGTTTGTCCAAAATCATGTTACTCAGAGCCCTCGCCATGCCAGTAACCAAGGCTGCGATAAACGATAGATTCCATAACTGGGCATGTACCTCTATAATCATGTCTTCTGGAATCCTCGCTATGCCGACTAGTATAGTTGCGAGAAATTCTAAATCTCATAACCAAGATACGTACATCCGAAGTCAGGTCTCTATGTTTTCGCCACGCCAGCTAATATGGTTGTGATAAACTACAGGTTCCATAATCAAGTAGACGTTTTATCATCCCTGTTATTCCCATCAACATATATTATCAGAAAATATCGTAACTCAGGTCATAAAATTCATCTCGATAGGAAAATCAAAATCAACAACGATCCATCAAAATCAAATTCAATAATCAAGGAGTGAGAGCGAACAAAACAAGGGAAAGGATTTCAAATTGAAGTTCAAAAAAGATTCTCAAGGGTTTTCCCAGGTATCTCTCAAGGAATCCTAAATGTGGTTGAGTACCTTCAAAAATATATCCTAATCCTACTGCAGGCTGTAGTGATACTCTAGTTCGAATACCACTACATAAACTCGACCTGCATGGGCCACCACTAAAAACGTATCACGACCCATACCCACCGTGAGGGTACGAGTACGTAACAGCGCCCAGCCTACGCCGCAGTGTCGGCGGTAGAACGCTATTCTAGGTCATGAACTATAACTAACTAACATAAAATACTCTCCATAAGGAGGCCAACACAGAGGTACAACTCAATCACAATCTAGAGATAGAATATGGCACGATGAAATAGATAAGAAACTCCTCAACTGAGGCACAACAGAATGAAATAACATAAGTTAACAACTACTAGTCTCAACATCTCAAATTATACAACTCTGAAAATAAGGACAACAACTAAACATGAAAAGGAAACAATCTAGACTATTTAAACTATGCAATGGGTATCATCCTCAGCAGCTGCCTGAACCTCCCCAGGGGTCCAGGTCGCGAGTGTCATCTAGGCAAGCTCCAAGGTAAGGGGTACAGGGTTCCTCATCAACCTCTGTAAAATTTTCAACAGGTCCAGTCAGGACGAGAGCGAGCACAATACATCTCACGCAGATCATAACAGGTTAGAGAATATAAACATGCAAGAGAGTACGATACATAAAACTGAAAGAAAGTACATGATATAAACAGAGAGAGAACTGCAATAGAAATATCTACTATAAGTAGAGAGCTACCAGTGACTAGTAATTTAGAGTACAAAGTCGACATATGAACGGCTTGATTTGCACATGGCTATACGAAAGAGGCGTACATGGCTATTCTACTTTAGAATTATTCATATGACTATTTATACTCCCCCATACCCCAATCAATACACAAGGATACAGACAAGTTATGTTACGTACATGGTTTTCACATGAAGCCCATAAATGGGTGCACATGAAGTATACATGAGAGCTCATACATGAGTGCACATGAAGTTCACATGGAGGGCACATAAATGGGTACACATAAAATTCACATGAAGGCTCATAAATGAGTGCACATGAAGTATAGGTTATACATGAGAAACATAACCGATCATAATAGCACATGAGAGTACACGAGCAAGCACGAATGAGCATGAAGCACATGATAAACATGAATAACATGAGAGCGAGGAATACACGATGTACATGAAACACACGACATGATGTATCCGATGCTCCCGAGGAGGATAACATCGCATGAAAGGATCCATATAGTACCAATCCGTGATAATATCGTGACAGCATCAAATAAGGTAAACTAGAGCAGGAATATAATTCTAAGCAAGTTATAAAATGATCGAAGAATGTACTCGCCTGGTATCTGAATAGCTGTAGTAAATACACTGTCCGAGATGAGGTACCTAACTCCTAGTTAGAGCAACACAAGTCAAAATGTATACAGGAGATGATAAATATAATCTACGATGCGTCTGTATGCTGTCTAGGTCAAACAAGACTAAAGTCAACACTTGGTCAACTCCAGTAATCTATACTAGTCAAGGCTAGGTCAACTAGGTCAAACTTAACCCAAACAAGCCTGATAAGTCTCACTAGGCCTAACTAACCTATTCTAGCAAGCACACATCACATCTAGGCTATACAATCCAACTACACATGTTCACTGGCATTCATGCCATATACATAGGCAATGAGCCATAGGCTATAGGCCATAGGCTAGAATACATGTTCACACATTACAATATTAATCTAATTAGTATAGTTCACACACATTTCACACATATACATATATATATATATATATATATATATATATATATATATATATATGTATATATATCTATTTTAGTATAGATAATCACATATACATATATAGGCTTCATGATAATATATCACATATATAGATATATATGTATATACACATATATATATAAATATATGCATAGGGTGGTAGGGAATAGCATGTGTGTGTGTACAAGTGTCATATGAGGGTGATAGGTGAGGGTGTGTATCTTGTGAGGATGTGTGTAGAGTGTGTGACAGTTAGAATTAGTGAGTGAGTGAGTGAATCAAGGTGTGACAGGAATAGGAAACAAAGACAGTGAGGATTCTCAGATTTTAACAGGGAAGGGGTGTGTGTGTACTAGCAGTAAGAGTGAGTGTTCAGGTGTACCATTAGTGCCTGTGTGTGTGCAGGATTCAGCTTCTCAATTTCAGAATTCTAGTTGTGAATGAGGGAAACATGTATCAGTGCAATGTGTCCTGTGTGTAGTGTCATCAGGGAACAGGGGCTTTCTTGTGTGTGTACTCAGGTTGACAGGGCATTGCCTACCTAGGTTAGGGTGTCCCAGGTTAAAACAAATTCAGTTTTCAGTTGAAGACTTGTGTGATAGGGACTTGTGTGTTCCTGTGTGTGTTAGATAGGTCACATGTGACAGTGTTTAAAGAGGTTGGTGTGTATACATGACGTGTAATAGGAACAATCAATATGTGGGCTGTGTGTACATGGTTAAGTTCTCAGATTTATGACAGTGAAGGGTACATAGGTTTACATGTGAGGTGATATCCTAGAAAATCAGTTAACAGTTATCAAGGAAAGAATCAACTTAATTAAGGAAAAGAAATGGGATCCAATTCTCAGATTTCATGTCAATGGAAATCGAATACAATTTGTAAATGGGAAGAAAAGACAGTTATAACATGCCTTTGTAATTCAGGATTAATATATAGTTAACATCATGCTATCACAGTAAATTAACATCAATATTATTAAATAGTATTCGAAATCAGTCCACAGTCTACATATCAATTCATTCACCAAAACTCTATTTGAAATTTCTATTTCTCTTGACACATCCTAATCTAACATGAAACCCAACTTAGTAGTAACTAATACATGTGCCCATGAATTTAAACATGGTAAATTAACATCAATAGTTCAGTTTTATAAACAGGAATTAACTCAGGAATGGCAAAATGACAGTTTTCAGGATTTAAGAAAACAGAATGTAGGTATCAGTCAAACAGTGAGCATATCATTTCATCATTCAAAATCCAAATCGAAATCTCTATTACTTGATAACATTAACCTCCATGAATCAATAATCAGTGAATTCACAGAATACATAAGAATTTAGTCATGGCAAATCAAACTTTCAAACAATTTAAAACTGAAATTAAGTCAGGAATCTGTGACAGTTCAAGTGAATCAATTTACAGTGTATAAATTGCAAAACAGTGAATCAACAAAAACAGTGAATCAGTCATGGCTAATATCAATAAATTTAGCTTAGGGAAGGGATTGGAAATCAATTTGACAGGTAAGGAAGGGAAATCAATATGAATTGAACCAACCCATTCAGGAAACTCATGACAGTGCACATATAATCATTGATACTCAAAACAGTACATATATTCCATGGTATCAGTAAAAATGAAATCCATATCCCAAAATGCAGATTAAAACTGAAATTCCTATGCCATCATAAACCTAGCATTCTGACCTAATCCCAGATATATTTAGGGAAACAAAACACACCCAATCAATCTTGAAAACCATAACATCCATGAAACAGCCAACAGGAATTAACACAATGTGAATGAACCTAATATGGAATTTAAGTATCAAAATTAGTTGTCCGTAAAGAATAAAATCAATTTCGAGATCTCCATAAACCAAACCAAGGCATCAAAACTTAAACATGAACTAATTGAAATCATCACAACTAATTAAATCCTGAGATCAACATCATTCAAGCAGTATACACATTAGAATTTCTAGGAAAATCAGTTACAGCTCTTAGTATCAGACAAATATAGGTTTCAACCCAAATTCATTATTCAAATTACATGGAAACTTCAAACAAATGGTTGAAAGAGGTGTATAATCATAACATGGTGTTGTATAGGTTGATTCGTGTCCACAAAAGTGGATACGACGTGTCCAAATGCTGAGAACCAGGTTTCATAGAATAACAGAGTCAGCAGCCTCGTGCAGAGGTGCAGTGCGTGCTAGGACACGACACCGTAGGGATCGTTCTCGTGTCCTAGGGTGCGCCAAGGATAGGGCTATGTCCTCGAGTGTCTGTAACGTGTCCACAACACGGTGTCCTGAGTATGAGACGTGTATCAGTGGTCTCTGATCGCGCTCGCACGGCCAATACAAAAACCCGTACGGCCATGGTTTCTCCCAAACTACTGCACGAAATTCAGTGGGACCTTGGGGGCATGCTCGAAAACATTGCCCCCATGAGCTCACTAAATTTCGTGCAAAACCGAGCTGTGTCGTATCCGCTGCGAAGCTCGAGCAGCAGGACACTCGACCGGCCAGCACACAGAGTGTCCAACACAGATTTGGACACGAAAAAGACACAAATTCATGCTCAGTCAAGCATGAATTCAATATATATATATATAATACAACAAATCCATTTAAATACTTTCCAAAAATATCAAGTTTAAACCCTTTGTGGCAAATTAACAAACACTTAACAAACAACCTGATACGTGTTCGATACGGACACAAAATTGACACGACTCGACACCGTACCTATGCTAGCAGCTAGGGGACTCCTAGGGCTTCCTATCCATGCAAAGAAAATGAAATTTGGTGGAGGGAATAGGGATTTACCTATATGTGCAATTTGTATAAAAAAGTCTCAAATGGGGGTGTTCTCCTTGATGGCCAAAAGCTCCAAATTGTTCCTCCACTGAAAATATTCACTATGCATAGAAAGTATTCGTGGATTAGATCCTAATGCAAGAAGTTTGGTTGAAAAAGGATGAGAAATGGAGAAGTTATGAATGAATGAAGTTGGAGCTCACCTTGTTCTTGAAAAGAGAGAGAATGAACAAAGAGTCAATGATTTGGGAGGGATTAAATAGGCTCACCTAGGGTTTTGGGCTGGCCACTTCTAGGGTTTTGGGATCCCATCCAATGGTCACCCTCATATCATGTCAAATCGATGGCTAGGATGGAACCTAGGTTTCAATGCTAGTCTCAACTAACTATAACTAGCTAGTCTAACTTGATCATTCTAACCAATGACTAGTCATGACTAATCCAAGCTATCTAACCCTAGTCTACGCCATGTCTAATCTGGGTTAGGGCTAAACTTCTAGGTTAAGGACTAACATAACATATAGCAATATTTAATTAACAATAAATTCACACAAATTCCAATAAATCATAATAAATTCAAATAAATCCTAAAATGACCAAGATACCCTCTACGCTAAAAATGATAAATGAAATACCCTAATCTCATGGCTAGGTTGTAGGTCGAGCTGTCTCTAGGATTACACTAGCAAGATACCAAATCACAAGTCATGATTTAAAATAGTTTAAAAAATAATTAAAAATCACCAAAAATTATAATATATAATAAATATTAATAAATAATAATTATAATTACAAATTTTCAAAATTAACCTCATCTGAAAAACTAGGTGTTACAGGCTAGAGCTCCAACTAAGCAACAACTTTCTACACCTGCTCGAGCCCCAGTTTAGCAAGCTTCCACTTGTCACTTCTACAAGAGACTAGGTTATATTTGGAAGAACTGTAGAAAGAGACTTGGACTCCATTTATATTGTGCCTCTGCAGGACACTAGGTGAAGGATTGTCACTTAACTCCTCACCATCGATCTCAGGGTGCAGTTCCAGGTCACAACTAGGATACATGTAGTATAATAGAAAGTCCAGCCTCCACAGAGGAAGACACCCTATCAGGACAGGGCTTTTACGATGGCGATGGAGGAGACCAATACTGCAGGTAATGGGTTAGCATGTTCAATTTATTCATATTCTGTATATTGACCAGTTTGATCCTTAGTATCTTATAGTTGCATCAGAATTTGCTACGCTAGTGTTAAACCATTATAGAGACTATAAGAATCCTGGCCAGTTGACTTCATAACTATGCATGTTTGATAACCAATAAGTGATTTTCTTTTCAATGTAATTGCATGCTTGTATAATTTTAGATGAGACTTTCGTAGAACAAGGTTGTGGCTATAGAAGGGTTGGAATAGATTAGTCATATTCATCTAGAAGAGAGATGACAATGTGTGAGGGATACCCTATCTTTTGAACCATAAGATGTTCTTTCATTTCATGCCTACCTCTATCTTTTAATTTCGAGGACAATTATTTTAAGGGTGATAGACTTGTAATGCCACTTTTTACCTTAGGGGTATTTTGGTAATTTTATATTTTGCTAATTATATAGTCATCATTTATTAGTGTTAGTTAAAATATTAGTTCGTTAGAATCAAAAATAGAGTAGTGTCATGAATAGAATATACCATTGGATTATTTAGATGACATGTGGACCACTAGTGGAACATTCCAATCCAATTCTTTCCAAAATTTTCTTACTTCTTCCCCAAGCTTCTCTTTATTTGTTTATTTCATTCTCCATCATTTCTATATCAAGATCTAGAATTCCAACACCGATTCTCTACCAAATCATCCATTTTCTTCTATCGGAGAACTAGGGACTTAAAGCACAAGAGGAAGCTTAAAAGGGAGTCTAAGCAAGGAGGACCATGTCCGATTCGACTTTATCATATCCAAATTTGGAGTTCACCAAAGAAAGGACACACAAGTTGGGTAATTCTCTAATTTCTACCAATATCATGGCTAGGAACACTAATTGGACCAATAAGAACCCTTCCATAGGTGAAATTGACTCTCTAATTGTCACTCATGTTTTCCGTTATACGTACTTTTTCAGTATACGTGTACGAATTTCTGATCCGTACTTGACTTATCTTGGTTAGCTTAGTCTTGGTTTAATCTTGACTTAGTTTATTTTTATTTGGTTCGGTTCAATTTGACTTGGCTTGGCTTGGTTTGTTTTGGTTTGAGATGGAGAGATTTTGTATAAAAACCAACTCCTTCTCTCCCCTCCATTATTTATATTTACTTCTTCATCTTCTTTATTTACTCCTCCCACCTACCAAGTCCTAGACAAGTGCAATCTTGCTTCATGGTGGATCTCTTATTTTATTTTCTCATTCTCTTCTCCACTTGATTCTAAGCCTCTTTAGAACTTGGCATTTTTGGTTTTGATGGATAGATTTTTGTAGATCTAAGTTTTGACCTTTTCTTGTTTTTGTTGGTTTTGATCTATTAAAGCTTGGTATTTCCTAAAACCAGTCGTCCCAGGCTGTAGAAAATCTCGTTCTATGCAGTTTAGACCCTAGGAAGTCTCAATTCGAACTTATTTTGAGCAAGTTATGGCCATTTTAGTTTATGGGTTCAACGAAGGCATTTTATGTTGGTTGGAGAAGAAGAACAGTGTGCGCACACGCAACTTGGCGCCGTACCATTTCAGTTGTGCACGTTCTTTAGTATGGTGCAACCTGAACCAGCGCACGTACTTTAGCGTGGCGCAATCTGACCCAGCGCCTGCTCCGTAGCACTGCACAACCTGAGTCAAGCGTGACCTGAGTCAGGCACAACCTGAGTCAGGCACAACCAGACCTGGAGCAACCTGATATGGCGCACCCCAGCCTGGCGCAACACAACTTATGTGCCCCATATCCCCCTTGGTGCTACCGGTCATTTTCCTGGCGCCACTTAACCAGCGCCACTTGTGGCCATGATACTTCTTGTCCTTTGCCCCATGCATGTTCTTCTAGTTATAGTTGTATTTTCCTGTGATCGTGCATGTGACATGTACTTGACCTATCTTGTGACGACCTGGCTCGATCACTCGTTGAGCATAACATGCCAGTATTGATCTTGACATGAACACAATATGATAATTTTGATAGTGGCCCATCGAGGCGCACTTTTGACAAGCCCTCTTGACATGAAAAGTAACTTGATAAGACTTGTACAATCTTGATAGTGGCCCATCGAGACGCACTCCTGATAAGTAATCTTAACAAGTAATAAGTACCCGACCTGACATGATAATCTTGAAAGGCTGTTGCGACAGCTACCCTGACTTGCTAAGTAACTCTTATTTTGACACCGTGGATGATTGTGCCTGTACAAGCTGTATGTCTCGTCTTGTATCATGTCTAGGACATGGATTCCTGACAACCACATTCAGATATTCATACAGAATCTGACTAGGATAATGACTAGATTGATCAAGTAGCTCATAAAGAGATTTCTCAGTCACAGGCAATCTTGTTATCTGAGCGCCTTACGTGGACTTGTAGCTTGTCGTCGAGTAGTGCACATTTCCAGCACACTGTCATGTGTTGCACCTCCAAGTCACCTAATCAACTCTCTCAACCTGCATTAGGATAACATGGATAGTCTGCAGGGCTTGTGACTATTGGAACTTCTCATTGCATCTTGCTAGTAAATAGGCTTGTGACAATCCTAGTTAGTTAAAGTATCAAGCCGTACACATTGCTTGGCCATGAATTATGAATAGAATCTAGTCTAGTCTTGTCTAGACAGTGCCAGTTGTGATTACTTCAGTACATTACTGTTTATCCTTTACTATTATCGATAAATGGTTAGAGTCTAAGCTCTGTTCAGGTAAAGGGTTACAACCCCGGTCCTTGTTTAGTTTACGGGTTGTAACTTGGTTACCAGAATAGTTTCTTAGTTATCTTATCGTTTATCCCCCTATTTTCCTAACTCTGATTTTCTTGTTATTGTTTATGTCCTGTGATCTAATATGCTGGTTTAGTTCCTAAGTGAAGCCTCTCTTGTGGCACTTGCTCTTCTGGGTTCTGACCTAGCTAGTTTTGTTTGTCCAAATTTTGGAGTAGCACCCGAGGATCTACCTGCCTTCCAGCCAGATGGTGAACACCAGACGTAATCCTGTCAACGAGTGGGTTTATTATTTTGCTCTCCCACTTTATTGTAAATTATTCTTTTGAGGCATTTAGCCACCGAGCAAGTGTTAGCTCGTGTTGAAATCTTAATTTCTGTCTGCCTATGGGCTGTTACATGATTGACAAATCCTAGGGTTGATCATGTATAACTTCAACTCTTGCTAGTCTTCGTATTTTGTATGACTAGCTTCATGATCATCTGAATGTATAATATTTGGCACACCTTACGTTATATGTCTGATGATCTTACATTTTGTAACAATTACTTGCTTGTTGAGATTGAGACACTTGGCTTGTTCATGACCATAAGAGATTGTTGGCTTGTAGATAAACACTCATGCATCTAGACAGTCGTGACCGTATAACGAGGTAGATTATACTTTAATGTACGTAGCTGGCTGTGTCTGTCCCATGCTCTCCAATATTCTGGTTTTAGGGCGTGACACGGTTTAGTGGTGGCCCATGCAGGTCTTGTAAATCAAGATGTGTGGGGGTTTTATCGAATAAATGTCTCAATCAGCACTCGCCCTTGATCTCTACCCGTGTCTCTTAATCTTTCTAAAATCTTGACCTGATCACATGCTTATATCCTTGATCTATCTTGGTCCATCCTTATTGTTTTCCATGTCATTTCTTCAGTGGTATTGTTCCTGGTCCTGCCGATCATCCCGGCGGAACACCTCCAGTGAATCAACAACAACCTGGGGACCAAGCCTAGCACTCAGGGGTAGCCTCCAGAGTCATGCCATCCGGGGGTCAAGAGTAACCGGTTCAGCCTGTCCAGCCTGTAGAGCCTGACAATAGAGTCCTGGTATGACTCATCCGATAGTACAAGATGCTTTGGGCTGAGTTGGTTATCATGGGAACGATGCTTCCAACAACTTTAAGCACCTGAACCCTCCTTTCTTTAACAGAACTGAAGATGCTATTGCTGCTGATGCATGGCTTCAGGACACAGAGGTTATCCTGAAAGCAGCTAGGATTCATGAGGATGAGAAGGTGGTCATTGTGCGCTTACAATTATTGGACTTAGCCCGTAGCTGGTAGGCGATACAAGCAGTTGATTTGGTGACGCTTGTCTTATGGGCGGTATTCAGCGACAAGTTCCAGACGAAGTATTTTGATGCAGTAGCTCGGTATGATCTGCAGACGAGATTCACCAATCTTAAGCAGATGGGAAGGACGGTCGATGGTTATACGGCCGAATTATTAAGAATTAGTCGGTTTGCCCCTACCTAGGTGGCAACCGAATTGGACCGAGCCCAGCGGTTCCAGCAAGGACTCCACCTAGAGATTATTCTTGTTGTGTAGCAGTTTGAGCACCAGACCTTTGATGCCATTTTGTGAGCAGCAAAAAGACATGAATATATTTCACAAAGGATTGTAGATCGAGCCAGAGGACTGAAGAGGTCCTATTGACAGGGCGACCACAGTTTCGTCAGTTCAACACTCGACTCCGACGTACCCTCATCAATAGAAGCAGAAGCAGTCTTCCATAATGGGCTGCACCCATTGTGGGAAGCCTAGATACATGGTTTCAGAGTGTCATAGAGCATAGGGTTTGTGCTTGGCTTGTGGGGCACCGGACTACAAGATAGGGTCATGTCCGAATAGAGCCAGTTCATCATCGTCAAACCTAACCAGCCCATCGGTTAGGGCACAAGCACCAGTACAGCAGCAGTACCAGCCTCCGAGGCCTTTGTCGCCTCAGGCTCAAGCATTCCAGCAGCAGAGGACTCAACAGTATGTTCAGGTCCAGGTTCAGAACAGAAAAAGAGGTTTCCAACAGAGGGGACCAGCACCAAGAGGACAAGGTCGGGCTATGGCTCTGACAGTAGAAGAAGAATTGGCATCAGGTAAGGTGGTGACAGGTACCATTCTCGTCAACTCTTTTCCAGCATCGGTATTATTTGATTCGGGTGCATCATATTCATTTATGTCTGCACGATTCGCAACACGGATAGGACTGGAGCCGAGTTATTATCAGTAAGGCTGAATATACTTACTGTAACAGTCTTGTGGGTGTAGATAGAGTCTATTTCTCGTGTCGAATCGTAGTTAGCGGTAGAAAGTTTCTCGCTAGATTGATAGAATTTTCGATGGCCGACTATGATATGGTCCTAGGAATGGATTTGTTGAAGAATCAATATGCAAGAATAGACTGCCATATTGGCAGGATTATTTTTGGTATTACAAACGAACCAGAGTTTTTGTTTTTCGAAGGCGAAGTAGAACCTTCTCCACCAGTATTAAGGATGGCGGTAGCAGTTCAGTTTCCCAGAGTAGTAGTAGAGTTCCCTGATGTGTTTTCCGATGAGCTTCCAGGCATGCCGCCAGAGAGAGAAATAGAGTTCACCATTGATTTGATTCCAGGAATGACACCAGTGTCAGAGAGAGTCTACAGAATAGAACCATCAGAGTTAAAGATCCTATATTTGTCTTTGACAAAGTTAATGCCATAACCGTGATCAGCTAAATGGCTTATACTGAGCAGATTATGTTTTAACTCGGTAACTAGACAGACATCTTTAATCACAGGATAGGGAGCCTTACCAATGTCACCGATACCGATTATGTACCCTCTTAAATTATTACCGAATGAGACGTATCCTTCTTTATTCTTCTTCGACAGTGTTACGAATAATGATGCATCACCGGTCATGTGCCGTGAGCAACTGCTGTCGAGGATCCATTTGCTTCTAGCATGTGAAGGGCGTTCCACCTAATCGTAAGCCATCAAGCATACATTTGTAGCATCATCCGATTGTTCGTCTTCTGAATCGCTGGCTTCGCTTTCATGCCATATGCTTGTATTGGCGTACTTCTTTGATGTAGATCTCTTCAGGTAGACTTTGTCATATTTGCGGCTTTTTCTTGTTGATGCTGTTGGACAATCTTTCTTTATATGTCCTTTCTTCATACATTCGTAGCAAATAGGATCTTCCTCGTTGTTGTTGTTGTTATTGTTGTTGTTGTCTTTTGTTCTTCTGTTGAATCTCATGAACTTCTTGAATTTTCTTACCAGAAGAGCTTGATCTTCAGAGTCAGAGTCGATGTCGTCAGAATCATCTTCGACAGTTCTTCTATGTTGAGCCTTCAAAGCGATCGACTACGCTGACTTCTCCTTTGGTGTAGCATCTTCAAAGTCTTGAAGTTCCAACTCGTGAGTGAGTAGCTTACCCATGAGTGTTTCTAGAGACATTGTTGAGAGGTCATTTCCTTCAATAATTGTTGTAGCCTTTGGAATCCAGTTCTTTGTGAGAGCTCGTAGAAGTTTACGAATCTTCTCATGGTTACTATATTCCTTGCCTAAAGAAGACAAAAGATTTACAATATCCAGGAATCTTGTAAACATCTGAGTGACGGATTCGTTTGGCTTCATCTTGAACGCCTCGTACTCTTGAGTAAGTATGCTGATCTTTGACTCCCTGACTTGTGTTGTTCCTTCGTGGGTTACTTCGAAAAGTTTCCACACTTTATTTGATGTTGTACAAGTCGATACCTTGTTAAATTCAGTTCTGTCTAAAGCACAAAATAAAGCGTTAGTAGCACGTATGTCAAGACTGGCCTTTTTTTCATTCTCAGTATATTTATCATGGGGTTTTTCAACTAAAACTCCCTCAACAGTAATACGAGGAGGCTTTTTGTAGCCATTAATAACTATAGACCATAAGTCAAAATCAAGAGATTTTAAGAAGAAACTCATCCGTGTTTTCCAATAAGTGTAGTTTGTACCGTCAAACAGTGGAGGTCTTTTTGTGGCTTGGCCTTCACTTGTAAATTTTACAGTTGCCATGTGTAATGCTGTGATCTATATAACAATTAAAAATGACTATAGTTTTACCTTGCTTTACCTGTATAACCCGCTCTGATACCAATTGTAGGAATGAAGTTGTAAATCAGAATACTCTAGAAGGGGGATAAATAGAGTAGGCAGCAGAATATTGCTAATTAAAAACTTGTTAGCAGTTAGATCACAGAAATAATAATAATCATAAAGTAATAACTGTAAAGATAAGAGATCAAAAGGCAAACGCAAATACAGAGATTTATATTGGTTTCCCTCTTGTGAGGACTAGTCCAGTCGGAAGAACTCTAGCTTTCAGTTTAATCCATTATTGGAAAATTCCACAAGTTTTTATACGAAGTCTTTGCAACTTCTACAGACGCGAGCTTTGCTACGAAGAACTCGACCAACTTCAGTTTTGAAGAGTCTTTCTTCAATCAAGTCTCTGATTACAATTTCTCTAAAATCTTCTAGACCACACCGTACCGACAAATTGACTAGAGAATTGTAACTGGCTTAGGATTTGCAAATGAAAGCTTTTAGAAACTCTTTGGAAGAAACATAAGCTTTAGAAGAGAAGAGATGAAAGTGAATGAGTGATTTTAAAAGATCAGAATTCCTCCCTATTTATAGTTTTTCCGAAGACAGAACTCTAGCAGAATTTGGGAAGAATTCGGACAGAATTCTATGCAACAAACCACAACTGAAGGGAGACCAAGTTCAAAAACCAACGTTCATATAACGTTCACCTTGGCCGAACTCTGGCCGAGTTCTGTCAGGGTTGGTCAGGTTTATTTTAAAAAAAAATATTTTTGGGCTTTTTGAAATCCTTCAGAAGCTTTTGTAAATAAGAGATGTTTTTCAAAACATAGGTCAATTTTGAAAACGATTTTGGATAGCCTATTTTCCAGTACGACTCGGTGTACAATGTATTCCTAGACTCAATAAAAATAAAAATTACATTACATAAAGAAATACAGTCTCGAGTGGCAAACATAGCTTCGGTCTTGAACTGAGTAGATATCCAATCTTGATCAGTGTCCAAAACGTCTTGAGTAAATATCTGAGTTGTTCCGTATATCGAGACAGAGTTTGATCAATTATTAAAATCAGGTTTGACCATGACCAATGGGCCAACATCGCTCTTCTACCGTTGTTACGTGAGGTACATGACGTATTCCATGTATCTCAATTGTGATGGTATATCCCAGATCTGAGCCATATCCTTGATCATTCGGAATTGGTTATTGGTACCAACCTTTCGTATGAGAAAAGGCCCGTATCTATATTGGACCAAAGAGAGAAGGTACTCAAGAACAAGACTATTAGTTTAGTCCATGTTGCTTGGGGTCATCACTCTTTGGATGAGTCAACCTGGGAACGTGAGAATGATATCCGGTCACGATACCCCCACCTGTTTGACTCATAAGGTATAATATCTTTCTTATGTCTTATGCTTTTACTTTTTTGGTTTTCTGATTGATTGCTTGGTTGACTGCTAGTCATAGATTGCTAGTATTAGTATAGCTTGCCCTGATAGCTCTAGCCTCTTGATTCAATTCCGAGGACAAAATTTTTTTAAGGTGGATAGAGTTGTCGCTCTCGTTTCCCGTTATATATTTTTTTTTGTATACGTGTACAGATTTCTGACCCGTACTTAACTTATCTTGCTTAGCTTAGTCTTGGATTAATCTTGACTTAGTTTATTTTAATTTGGTTCGGTTCAATTTGACTTAGCTTGCCTTGGTTTGTTTTGGTTTGAGATAGAGAGATTTTGTATAAAAACCAACTCCTTCTCTCCCCTCCATTATTTACATTTACTTCTTCATCTTCTTCATTTACTCCTCCCACCTACCAAGTCCTAGGCAAGTGCAATCTTGCTTCATGATGGATCTCCTATTTTATTTTCCCATTCTCTTCTCCACTTAATTCTAAGCCTCTTTAGAACTTGGCATTTTCGGTTTTGATAGATAAATTTTTGTAGATCTAAGTTTTGATCTTTTCTTGTTTTTATTAGTTTTGATCTATTAAAGCTTGGTATTTCCTAAAACCAGTCGTCCCAGGCTGTAGGAAATCTTGTTCTGTGCAGTTTAGACCCTAGGAAGTCTCAATTCGGACTTGTTTTGAGCAATTTATGGCCATTTTAGTTTATGGGTTCAACTAAGGCATTTTTTGCTGGTTGGAGAAAAAGAAAGTGTGCGCGCATGCAACTTGGTGCCGTGCCATTTCAGTTGTGCGCATTCTTTAGCACGGCACAACCTGACCCAGCGTGCATTTTTTAGCGTGCCACAACCTGACCCAGCGCCTGCTCCTTAGCACTGCGCAACCTGAGTCAGGCGTAACCTGAGTCAGGTGCAACCTGAGTTAGGCGCAACCTAACCTGGCACAACCTGATCTGGCATACCCCAGCCTGGCGTAAGGCAACTTAAGCACCCCTGTCCCCTTTGGCGCCCCCAGTCATTTCTCTGGCGCCACTTGACCAACGCCACTTGTGGCCATAATACTTCTTGCCTTTTGCCACATGCATGTTCTCCTAGTTTTAGTTGTATTTTCCTGTGGTCATGCATGTGACATGTACTTGACCTATCTTGTGACAAGGCGGCTCGATCACTCGTTGAACATAACATGACTTGCCAGTATTGATCATGATATGTATACGGTATGATAATCTTGATAATGGCCCGTCGAGGTACACTTTTGATAAGACCTCTTGACATGAAAAGTAACTTGATAAGACTTGTACAATCTTGATAGTGACCCATCGAGGTGCACTCCTGACAAGTAATCTTGATAAGTTACAAGTACCCGACCTGACATGATAATCTTGAAAGGCTGTTGCGACAGCTACCCTGACTTGCTAAGTAACTCTTATCTTGACACCGTGGATGATTATGCCTGTACAAGCTACATGTCTCGTCTCACATCATGTCTAGGACATGGATTCCTGATTACCACGATCAGGAATTCATACTGAATCTGACTAGAATAATGACTAGATTGATCAAGTAGCTCATAAAGAAATTTTCCAGTCATGGGTAATCCTGTTATCTGAGCGCCTTAAGTGGACTTGTAGCCTGCCGTCGAGTAGGGCGCATTTCCAGCACACTATCATGTGTTGTACCTCCAAGTCACCTAATCAACTCTTTCAACCTACGTCAGTATTACATGGATAGTCTGCAAGGCTTGTGACTGTTGGAACATCTCATTGCATCTTGCTAGTAAATAGGCTTATGACAACCCTAGTTATTTAAAGTATCAAGCCGTACACATTGCTTGGCCGTTAATTATGAATGAAATCTAGTCTAGTCTTGTCTAGACAGTGCCAATTGTGATTACTTCAGTGTATTACTGTTTATGCTTTACTATTGTCGATAAATGGTTAGAGTCTAAGCTCTGTTCAGGTGAAGGGTTACAATTCCGGTCCTTGTTTGGTTTACGGGTTGTAACTTAGTTACCGGAATAGTTTCTTAGTTATCTTATCGTTTATCCCCTTATTTTCCTAACTCCAGTTTTCTTGTTATTATTTATGTCTTGTGATCTGATATGCTGGTTTAGTTCCTAAGTGAAGCCTCTCTTATGGCACTTGCTCTTCTGGGTTCTGACCTAGCTGGTTTTGTATGTCCAAATTTTAGAGTAGCACCCGAGGACCTACCTGCCTTCCAGCCAGATGGTGAACACCAGACGTAATCCTGTCAACGAGTGGGTTTATTATTTTGCTCTCCCACTTTATTATAAATTATTCTTTTGAGGCGTTTAGCCACCGAGCAAGTGTTAGCTCGTGTTGAAACCTTAATTTTTGTCTTCCTACGGGCTGTTACATGATTGACAAATCCTATGGTTGATCATGTATGACTTAAACTCTTGCTATTCTTCGTATTTTGTATGACTAGCTTCATGATCATCTGAATGTGTAATGTTTAGGATGCCTTACGTTGTATGTCTGATGATCTGACATCTTGTAACAATTACTTGCTTAGATTGAGACACTAGGATTGTTCGACCATAAGAGACTGTTGGCTTGTAGATCAACCCTCATGCAACTCGACAGCCGTGACTGTATAACGAGGTATATTATACTTCAATGTACGTAGCTGGCTGTATCTGTCCCCCGCTCTCCAGTATTCTGGATCTGGGATGTGACACTATTGCTGGGTCCAGGTGTTAGAAGCTTTCAATTTGGTTGATCTAGGTTTTTACTATGAGCAATGAGGATTTCTATGCTCAATTTGTGTTAATTATAAATGTTGACCACCAAGTGTTTGACACATGTTCCTAAAGGGAGTTTTGGTGTCTAATTAGTTTGTTCTTGTGTCCTTGTGTCGACAATTGAATGCATAATGATCGTGTCATGGTACGCCATGATACACATGGTTAGATTTGGGAATTCATGTGTAGTTGTGTCTTTTGTGTGTCAATTCCTAGACAATTGCATAGATTTATCATTATAGTATGTATCCATATCTAATTCTATTCTACCCTTGGTTTATGTATCAATTTGATATTCATATGCATATAAAGGAATAAAATAGAAATTAGTGCCCTCTAGACATTTGTATTATGTCTACATGCACAATTATATATGTATATTGATTATGTTATGGTAATGTAGATACTAAGGGTATCATGATAAGGGGGTGTATCCTAAATTAGGTTGTATCCTACATAGAGGTGTGCCTATATATATACTTATCGGTATTGTGTCATTGTCAATATGCATATTCTATATAGATATTTTTATAGATTGAGCTCTGTGAAGCATTTGCACATGAGAGCTTATATATATATATATATATGGCATGCCAGTGGCGAAGTGGCACACCAGTAAGACCCCTGGCACTCGGGGGTGAGGGCGTGGGTTCGAGCCCCAACTCCTACGGGGGCGACTAGGTGGGGTTGTCCACGGACCTTGGTTTAAATGTGTGTGTGTGTGTATATATATATATATATATAAAAAAAAAAAAAAAAAAAAAAAATATATATATATATATATATATATATATATATATATATATATATTGGGCATGTGTGATATATATGTATGTGTTGTGTGTAAGGGTGTGTGTGTGTGTCTAGGACAGAGACCAGTGGATGTGTGCAGGGGATATGTATGTGTGCTCTGTCTTGTAGTTAGAGTTGTGGTCATGTAGCAACTGCAGCAACTAACTGCAGTTAGCAATAGAACAATGTGTAGAACTGGGATTTGAATGTACAACCTTGTAGTAGCAGTGACCTATATAAGGGGTGGTTGAGCCCTGTGTATCAGTGCACATCGACCTGTACGTGCATTTGTGAGTGTATGTGTGTATAAGGATATGTGTATCAATTTTGGTAAGACCTATACATAGTTAGGGATACATAGAGTGTGTGTTCGAGGGATGATTGTACCTGTACTATATACAGGCAGACCTGAATGCATGAGGTAACCTAGGTGCACATGTGTCCTGTAAGGGTATCGAGGTAGTGTCAGTGTAAAAGGGGTTTAACAATCAGATTAGTATATATGCATACATATGTGTGTATGAAGTTGTAACTGCATTTGGAGTAGAAGTTTTTTTGCTGTGAGCTACTGGCAAGAAGTGCAGTGAGCTGCATTAGCAACAGCATCAGATGTGTAGCAATGGTTGTAGTTGGCAACTGTAATATAGCAATAGCAGCAGTTGTTGCTCTAGGTAGGATTGTGTGCAAGGATTTTTCATGTACAAATTGCTGCTAGTAGCAGCAACTGTACAATCAAATGCAGTTGGTTTGTACATTATGTATATTAGTCTAAGTGTCAAGTCCAGTGAGAGTGTCAAGGGTGTAGGGATTAGATATGATGGTAGTGTGTATAGGTTGTAGGAAAAAATGTGCCTAAGTATCTTTGGATACCAATTTTAGCATCACAAATGTTGCACATATGTAGGTATATGCATATACGCATATATTCGGGATATATATGCAGTATGTGTTAGTACACGAGTGATATAGTGTGTGTCTGCCAAGAGTTTGTATCAGTGCCTATACACATGAAGGTTTGTGTGTGTTGTAGTGTTAAACTGTAGGTATAGAGGGTCAGCAGATTAGAAAGGGGATTTAGAATGATGTAATATGAGTGTATGAGTGTACAAGTATCCACTGTTGAGCAACAGCAGCAACCGCTATTTATTAGTACGCAGTTTAAACTGCAGTTGAGGGAAGAAAAGCCTAGTAGCAGCAACATTATGCAACAATAGCGTATAATCTGCATAATGTGCAGTTTGGGGCATCAGCAGTAATAGGTTTCCTGTAGTGCAGGCTTTCCCTGCAGCTAGGCAATTTGGTTATAGTTTGCTACCAACTGTGTGTGTATGACAGGTAGGAGTATCATGTATAGACAGAGTAGGGTTTCACATGTATATCTGAAGGTGTAAGAGTGTATGATGTAGATAGCTAAATGGGTAATAATGGGGCAAGTTAAGATATATTGATATACGGGTATGGATACATGCATATAGGTATCTAGATACATTTAGTTATGGGTGACATTTGGTATGTATATATAATATATAGGTAATGGTTTTGGTATGGGTACAGGTAGGTGTGTAGGCATGTGTATATGGGAAAAATAGGTAGAGTATGCACATAGATATATAAATAATGGTAAATAGGCTAGAGTATTGTGATACATGTAAAATATGGGTCTATATAAATAGTGTTATGATATCTAATATCTCTACGCCTACTATTATAACCTAGAAAACCTAGAATCGACTTGATATGACTGTAACCAACCAAATAGGTTTTGAAATAGTTTTATCCAATTGACCTAGAATTGACCTAGAAACTTATTTTAAGGCTAGCTAAGCATGTTTATGAGTCCAAATCCCTCTTTGACATGGAAATTCATATATAGGTCACTCACGCTCCAATTCGAAAAATTATTTGTGTTTACATACAGGACAACAAGCGACTACATTCTCTGATAGTTTTCTTTATTTGATGATTACTATGATACATGTACTAGTGATGGTATACAGATTGGTTCATATTGGATCATTAGTCATAAGATGCTACCTTCAAATTAGACATTGTTCATCGTATTAATATTTAGACATTATTCATTTTGATGATATTAGACATTGTTCATCATTTTAATTTTAGACATTGTTTCGTGATTCATTGGTTGGATCCGTTGTACTAGTTAGGTTGGAAAAATGCTATTTAGATATGTGATCATATCCTAGACATTGTGATAGTCTAGACATTGTGATAGTGTAGACATTGTGATAACTAATTATACACCTCACATATGGTTGGCCTTACCTTATAGTCATTGTGCAAATTTCCAGACTGATCACATATCTAAACTAGTATTTCAAAACACATAGTTGCAGTAATTTCTGTTCCAGTTCATATCTTGCTATATGCCATATTGTATTTGCTCACTTATTATTCATTATTGGCCATTGCTATGTATTAGTTTACCTTATCATCATGTATTATATTTACTATTGCAGTTTTATAGTTGTATTATGTAATTGGAAATTGTTAGGGTTGTGCTCGTTCCAATCCTGATTGGATAACATTTTTTATGGATCGATATGGAGGACTGATGTCCCACTTATTATGGAACCCGGAAGGGTGTAGGAACAGAGTTAGCCCTCGTAGCTCATGAATAGCTTTCTGTGATTGCCGGATGGTCTAGCTGGATCACATAGTTATCTTAGATTTCATTATTAGTATTATAGTTCTGGATCGTCTTCGGCAACTATTGATACCTTGGGATGTTATATTAGGTTTTTGTTTCTAAACTTATCTAGAACTTATGACTTTGGATTATCACATCTTTATATTCTATCGTGGCATATCATATCATGCTTTTATGTATTGTGATTGAGTATTGTCAGATATTATTATTCTTCTTTAGATTTAGATATCTGTTTGAGATGATTACTTAGTGATTTTCTAGATAGCTTACTACGTCGATCCTCATGTGTAGGCTGGGCGTGCCCCACATACTTGTACCCAATAATGTAGGCACGGGTCATGACAGAAGTGCTTCGCAAGTCACCAAAAACTAGTCTGCAAAAAAATTGGTTTAGTCTGGACACCTTGTAGCAAAACGGACGTTCTGGACAAACCGTTCGGAACCACGTGGATGGCCAATTGGAGATGAAAATAGACACATAGTGCTTCACGTTATTTTTGGTTTTGCGTGAAACGGACATCAAAAAATAGATGAAACATATCGAGAAAGATGACAAACCTGTTGGTTTGTACAGAATTATGTTACTGGAATTGGCTGACTTGTAGGGCTATTTTGGGGTAGTAGAAGGGTTGTGAACATGTGTAGGGTTGATAGGATAATAGAGGATCGTGTTAGATTCGTAAAGAACTTTCGCAGAGCTTCACAGGAAGTTGAAAAGGGGTCAAAACTGTTGATATGCATGTGGCTGAATTTAGCTGAGAGGGTTTTGGCTGTATGGCATTAAAGGAGGGTTGGTGACCACTTCATGTACATATATGTATAAAGTTTGAAGGGTTAAAGGGTTAGGGTTTAAGATAATATGGGTTTGGTGGAGTTTGTAAGTTTTGTGGTCTAACTTGCAAGATATGTCAAGATAAATCTTAAAAGGTTTATTAAGTTTCCTAATATGGAAACCACTCTTTGAAATAAAATCTAGTGGGTTTGACCACTCATGGCTGGACAAATATTGAATAAATCTAATCTAAAATCATCCTATTAGGTTAAGGCAACCTATAATAGGCTCTACCAAACTTTGTGGACTAGTTTTGGGCCAGTAGAATTATTCGAGTCGAAATAGAACCCGAAAGTGTATTAATTTGGTCTTGTGTGCTATTTGAAAATAAACAACACAAGGAAACTCAATTGAGTAGAAAACCATTGGCATATATGTAGTAATCTCAAAATAGGTCAAAATCATATATTGGGTCAAACGATTTAGATTGGGGTCGGGCCTCAACTGGAATTGAAAAATACATCGAATTTGTGGTGAAGGCAAAAATGACCATTTTGACCTAAAATTTGTACATAAATAATGTAGTATAAGAAAACATGTTTGGGTGGGACATGATATATCATAATAAAGGTGGACTCATCTAGAACACGGATATGGAACTTGTTTCGAGAAATTGGCTAATGCTACGCTTCAAAAATCAAAGCTATGATAAAGTATTAATCAAAATTTAAATATAAAATATGCTTTACTAAATAAAAATTATATTAAATAAAATAAAAAACCAAAAATTAGGGTGATTACAATCTATCCACCTTAAAAGAATTTTGTTCTCGAAAATAAAATAATGCTCACTAATATGAACCGTACTAACATAACTAGGAATAGCTCAAAGGGGTACACTATGCCACTACGGTCTCTCCTTGATAGCATGATTAACAATCCATCCTTTGTAATCTATAGGAGCTGTGCAACACTTACCAGTACGCCTAACTATTTTCTACAAATGTGTTTCCATATATTTATTTTATTATTATATATATTTTTTAAAAGACTAAATAATATGTAATATCTTTCTTCCTAAATAAATCATAATAAAAATCAAGGTAAATTCTAATAAATCATACAAAAATTATAATAAAATTATAAAAATATATTTAACCAATATATATAAATATCATCAGGCATATATTTACTCCTTAATATATAAGTAAAGCTTATATGCATATATTGTACTCAAAATATTGCATAGATTTTGTGCGTTTTACATAAACGGAGAGAAAATAGGGAAGAAGAGGAAAAAATGGAGTGAAAGAAAATGAAGGGGGGTTTTATGGAAGGGAGATTTAATCTTAGCCATTGATCATACCAAGTCACCCATCCAAGGCCCCCACTTCTAATCCTAGCCACATAATCAAAACCATATATCCAACGGGTAAAAGAGTGAGCATAGTCAAGAAGCTGCCCGCGCAAGTCTTCCCCAAGTAGTATACCATTGGAATACTGGTCTGAACTAAGTTATCAATTTTAAGGATTTTTGGGTATTCCGTTCTACGTACGGGTCTGTCACAACCCGCACCCGCTTTTCGGATACGAGACGTGTCCAAGCCATCCTACGCCGCAGAGTCGACGGTAGAATGCTGTCAAGCCCATAAGAACTAAATGCTCAAAATAAACTTTATTGCTCATTCACATTTCTAAATTTGATTACAACATTTATATTTTTGAAAAAAGTACATGGTTCTCACAATTAATGAAAATGATACAACAGCTATCTATTTCTAGGTTTCTGTCTGCAAGTACATTCGTATCTCCCAATGCTAAGTGAAGCCACATCTAACCTAAAAAATGTGGGTTTCCTGTCAGGAATGGAACAAGTACACAAACCGACGGCAATAAAAAAACACAATAGAATTCACAAGACATAAAAATAACATATGTAAGATGAAAACTAGAAAGTAACTGATGTCATGTCAAGTGGTGAAGAAAACCAGAAAACAAACAAAAGACAACTATCTACGTGTTTTGAAATATCGTGTTCGACATGTGAACGGCTAAGGGGTAAATACCACACCCTGTACGTGTCATGTGCAGCTGCTATCAGTCAAGATTAGACATATTGGAATATTTTTGGGTAGTTCACACGTCTACTAGGATATTTCCTCGCCCAACTAGTACTCATGGAATCGGGTCGTAAGCATTGTAATCATGTAACGACAGTCAAGAAATATAATAAATTCATGATACTAATATTCGTGTGACGAGCGTGTCAACAAACAACAAGACATATGTATAACCATGAAATGAAAAGACTACTATGAATCGAAAGCAATCAGAAAGTGTACTTGTCTGAGGTCCTTTGCTGGTGAAACCGATAATACAACCACTCAGACGAGTCACTAAAGTCAACACATACAAAAAGTCTTCGAATGCTGAAATAGACATTACCAATATTTTTAGAATAGCCAAATTAGCTAGAATTGTCTGTCCTTAAGTCCAATTCTGGACACAGGGGCAAAACGATAATTTTGGGTCAAAATGGTGTCCGTCGTTGGACCCGCTTTGCACCGAAAAATATGCCAGAGTCAATGGTCTCAAAAGTCATCAAACTACATGTCTACGGATTCGTTTTGATGATGTGAACCCAACCGTATGTCCAAAGTTGGATTCCGGCAGGCTGTGCACAAAATCGCCCGTTGAATCGGATCGTGGGGCCCACAAAATGGCGATCCGATCAACTGTCTCAGAATCGAACCAAACTTAGCATACAGGACCAAAAAAATGATACGGTCCTGTTGGTGTAAGTTTCATCTCGATCTGACGAACGTGCACAAAGTAATTGAGAAATTTGCAAAAAGGCCGATATGGTGAATTTCGACGGATATGCATCAAATTTGTCGCGCACATGCAACCAATTTGAATTCCGTCAAAGCCCACATGTCTGCAAATTAGATAAACACCTTTCGATGCTTTCGGTTCGTGACCACGTCGTCTGAATTGGCGGGACGCACATCGTATCGAAGGAATTTTTTATATTTTTAATACTTTAAAACAGTTTTTTGGTCAATTTTGGGATTCGATTTATCGACACGTAGTCAATGATTTTGGCTTCTGTAAAAATGTTCGTGAAGGCCTATAGGTTGTCTACAACATTGTTTAGAGGGTTTACCAAATCGGTCGCTGGATCGATCAGAATTGATCTTCCAACATGGGTTCAGGGACTGCTCTATACCCTATTTCAGGACAGGATTTTCCATCGACTTTGAGTCGATTTCCTGTCCAATCGATTTCAATCCTACTCAAACTAATTGATGAGTATCCGAGAGGGTTAGTTCGAGATTTTACCTGAGGAAGTGGCTCGTTAAACGAACGCGTATACATGACAAAAAGTCATCACAAAGGCAGCCCGAATGATGTATACCAATGTTGTTGTTGTCGCGCGCGCGCGTTCCTGGCCGACTCCGACCGCGCGCGGTGGCGCTGCGGTGGCAGGGGTGTGCGCGCAGAGGTGGGGTATCGGCGGCGCTGCGTTAAGGTTTAGGTTTACGAGTTTCTCGACTCTCCCTCTCTCCCGATCTGTATATATAAGTATCTACTGTTATTTTAATAAGGGGGTCAGTTTGTTGGGCTTGGCCGAGAGCTGGGCTTGGGCCTGGTCGGCTGGGACTGGGTTTGGAATTGCTATTTCTTTTTTTCTATTTCTTTATTACTATACATTATCCTATATACGTATGTGCATACCTCCAAGCATATATACATACATATATATTTTATATATACATACATACATACCTACATATACACACACATATGTATACATAAAATGTTTACATAAATACAAGGAACAACAATATTATAAAGAATTTTCTATAACCAATGGTTGTAATACATATATTTATTCTATCTACCAACATTTATTTAAACAAAACTCGATTGACTTATAGATATTTATATAATGCCTAATACGTACGTGCCACTTATACATACAAGTATTCATAGTATAAAAATCCCAAAACTAAAATTTTATTCTAAATAAGTCGTCTTCCTATTTTCTAAGTAAAATATCATTTAAATAGAAATAATATATTTAATATATTTAAACATTATATTAAAATGTACTCTCTAGACCAAAACATAAATACCAATATAATTGTAGCTAATATATACATCTGTATTGACGTCTTTGGATGCACTACCCGTCCACATAGGTTTGGGCTCAGTTTGGGTCTAGTCCGGGCTAGTTTGGTACAACCTGGTCTTCTATACGTCAATTAATTAATTAATAAATAATTAAAACATCTATAGAGGTTAAGTCGTAACTTGGCCTGGTTTTCCTAGTTAGGGCACACTTATGGCTGGGTCTTCCTTGGCATGGCTAATACACTAGTCAAGGCACTCGACCATGCTATCCGTGCCATGATTCCTAGTCGTCTTGTACTTCAAACCTCCACCTTGGCTAAAGTCATCTACCATAGTAATTAACTAAATAATTATTTATAAAAATCTAAAAATCACCATTCAATAAAATAAATAATAATAAAAATATTTCAAAATTTTCGAAAAGGGGAGCTACAGGGTCTGTTGCAATACCATTGTGTATTCAACTAGTCTAGGGTAGTCTCACTCCTTATAATCTTGTTAGGAAAGCCAATAACCCTCACTCTTTATAATCTTGTTAGGAAAGCTATTAACCAAAATATATTTACATAAGTCAACTAATCATTTTATCAGTCTAGGCCCTAATGATTATGGAATATAAATAAAACATGTATTATGGAATAGATTAGTATTTCATCATCGAAGTAGTGAACCACACCTACAACCAAACAAGGATAAGGAATGACACACTACTCCGAAACGATATACTACTATACTTATGGTCAGGTATGAAATAAAATACTCGTCAAGAAATATAGAATACTACCAATAGATACTAATACGAGCAACTCATGCAAGATATTGTATCAAGACATGATACAAGAACACTAGGGTACGTGATAAATGAACAATACATGAAAAAATACGTATACTGGAAACAAGGAGTGATAACTCATGACAAACACAAAAGGTCTATTATTATTTCATTAGCTTAGAATATGTTGGTTACCAAGGTGACAAAAAAACATTACATATAGCAAGATGATCTTGTCTCTACATATATAAAAAAATATTCTTTCAAAAAATTGTTCACTTGAAGAAGTTATAATATGTTAGTTCTATTTCATTGTCGAGGTTCGTCGCATAAAATTGAGACATGGAAGATAAGAGTAACAAATTCTATTTCCTCTGGCGATAATAAGATTATACAGTATGATAATAACATTGATAAAGATAAATTAGTGTTTTCCATCTTCAAAGTTTCAGAAATTTTCATTTAGAGGGAAGAAATTTGTTTTAATTACATAGGATAGAAGAGCTTTTATATAATTACACATAGAGGGATAAAACGCCAACTACTTTGCCTTTTTGGAAAACACAGGACATGCCACCAACTCAATTGGCATTTTTTTGAAAATGTCAAAAGAGTTGACATTCGACCAACTTAAAAAATGTTGAGTGACACGCCACCAACTTTTTTACTTTTTTAAACACCAAAAGAGTTGACATTCTACCATAAGTATATCCAGTACCACTATCAGACCTCAATATCTTTACCTTTCTCTTCGTTTTATTCTCTACCATCGATTTTCATTGTTTGAACTTTTCGAACACTTGATTTCTTGGTTTTGATAAAATACAGCCAAATATAACGTGTATAAACATAAATACAAGTAACATAGTACTTTGCACCATTCTTGGAAGGAATCCTACTAGGTCCCCATACATCTGTATGCACATAATCGAGAAAACCTTTTGTCTTTTTCTTACTTATACTGAAGGTTACCCTGTGCTGCTTGTCAAAAACACAATGCTCACAGAAATCCATACTTTGCTTCATCAAGTTATTCAACAACCCATGCTTGCTCAATAGGTGTAGTGCCCGCTCCTTGCGGTTCACTATGTAATACTTGTTGCTTATTGACTCAGTCTTGACTGGGTATTGGGTGTCGGTATCGATTAATCACAGACGAAATAGAATAAACTTTTCCAACTCATGGATCGGCTTCTATTGGAATGAGTCCAAGAGTTTTCATTGAATGTTTTTCGTTGCTTGGTTTTGACGAATGTGTTTTCGTGTTGTTTTTTATTGTTTGCTTTTAGCGCATTTCACAATCATTGTAAATATTGGGAGAAAGAGATCAAAGTATACTAATCAAATGATGGTGCAAACGCAGGACGCTAAGGCGAGGCGTAAGCATTGCGTGAAGCCCTTCTTCTCTCAAATAGATTCATTTTGGTGATTTGCTTTGACTGGGTGATCCTTTATCTTAACGCCCTAACAATCTTTAGTCCACTCTTTTGTTATGTTATGTGATCAATGATACCATAAACAAAAGATAGGTTAATAGAAATAAATTACATATTGGGATCATAAACTGCTAATGTACTTATTTCCAGTAGAATGAATACATGTTTTCTTATAAGTGTGTTCTAATATTAGACATGTTTCACTGAAAATTGTATATGTTGCAATGAATGAAAAGCGAATGGTACGAAAGGGGTCATGGCTCTATGATAACAAAAAGATGAAGGCACGAAAAGAACGTGTTGTTTAAATTCTATAATGTTAAGATTTATGTAATAGAACTATAAATCGTGCATTCATCTCGAACAACTTATACACAAGGTAATGGTATCTCGGTTGGTTCCTGAGGCACTAAAATCGCTCATCTTATGAGAGATTATAAGGCATCCTGAGGTAAAACAAACCTCACAATCAGGGGGGTATTGTGTTATCAGTGAAGAGCTGACATCTGCTAATCATGGGAAATGACCCATATACCACCATAGTTAGGTTCATGCATATAATAAGATTATTGCAAACCTAACATTGGATGTAGACGGAACTTAAGTCTTATTAATATATGCAAATTTTGTTAATCATTGTCTTGTGAAGGGATGAATCGCCGACCGTAGGTAAGAGTCACTATATAAGTGATGATATCTTGTTTATGTTCTTATTATGAATTGATTAAAAAGAACCTACACAAGTAGAAATATCAGTAATAATAGATATTAGCTTAACATATTTACATAGTATTGATTTAAGTGAGTTTGGTCACGGCTGCTCACTAGTACTTGTTTGTACTGACCCATATTGTGGGCAATATTTCAGATAGCCAGAGACATGAGGATCTTGAGAATCACTAGCAGCTTGTACAATCCAGTAGAGCCTTGTTCGATCGCCTCGAAGCTTTTTAGTACAAGTCTAGTAGTTTTATTTTGAAGGTGTCTTTATCTTTCATTTTGGTAAAGGGGTATAATGTATGGATATTGGGGCTATTTTCAAAAGTTCCAAAGAAAAGACGTAAGCCAACTATGACATTTTGAGACGCAAGCAATACTTTGTAACCTCGATCAAGTTATCAATAAAGAAGTTATTCATTTTCTATTTTCATGAATAATTTAATTTTCTGCATTTAAAATTCAGCTTGTATCATTGTTGTTTAGTTTAGTTTGTCATTGTCCAAGTTCTGACCTTGTGCAAGCACAACTTGGGCTTGTACGATATCACGTCTAAGCGAGGATGATCGATTCCATAGAGATCAAAGCGAGGATCAATGATTCTGTCGAATCGGGGCGTGACAGTAAGGACAGACTTTTCTCACTCATATGCCTAAGTCGCATATGCTAAAGACGCGTGCTATCAGACGAAGGTTATCATATCAACGACCTTTCATCACCACCAAAGAACCATGAACTATCCGCAAAACACCTCCCTCAATAACAAACTTATTACCATTCGAGTTAAGCGTATTAAGAGTTTTCTTAATGTCGGGAACATGCCTGAATCGCCAAAGTTCGCACAATTCTATCATGCATCTTCACCTTGATATACCCAATTCCAACAGCTCGACATGCATTTTGTTATCGATCAACACAAAACCACCATCTGTCACCTTGTAAGAAGAAAGCTACTCCCTCTTTGGACACATATGGTAGAGCATCCAAAATTAAGAATCCAATGGCCACTCATGTTGTCATGTGCCACCCAAAAATAGATCCCGTTATTATCGTCTTCTGAAGCACAATTTGCTTCATCACCTTCTTTCTATGTCTTATTCTACTTTTTATTGTTCTACTTATTTGGATGAGGACACTTATTTGCATAATATCCTTTCTCATTGCAGTTGAAGCACTTCACCTTCTTACTAGGTGTCTTGGACTTGCATCTTGACCTTCAGCTAGAAGATGCTCTATCGTTTGTCATCCATCTTACACATCAAACCTTGGCTTGGTCTCCATTATTTTCGCCAATAGAAGCCAACCTTTACACCGCATTAGACAATAAGGTACTTGTAGCATTTTCTACGAAAATTGAGTCCTTTTCGTATAGTAATTTTTGAATAAGTTTTTCATAAGAATTAGGCAAAGAAAATAATATGATTAACACCAAATGTCATGACCTGTACCCGGATATTCGGACATGAGTACGTGGGCTACGCCCAGCCTACGTCACAGTATCGACGATAGTATGCTGTTAAGTACCTAAAATATATCTGAACAGTTCTATGATCTACTAAAACATCATGTACTCGAATCACATACAACTAAGGAAGATATGAAAGAAAAACAACAATGGAATCTATAAAATGATCATACATATCAAGAAATGTATCGAAAACACATCCGATGAACAAGACATAAATCTAGAAAAGAATAAGGCCTAGAGCTCTCAAGATGTCGACTCATGATCCAAAAGAACGTCGAGATCTGTCATCATGAAGTCCAAAGTGTGGGGCATAACATTACCTAAAAAAATAGTTAACCAGTCAGGATTAGGACGACACAACACTAACAATAGTTTCCAGTAAATGAAAAGACTATGTAACAGTAAATAGAGAGAATATACGAGAATAAGTAAAGTGTACATGAAAGTAGCATGGCATGGTAAAAGTGTAAACAAGAGCAAGAAAGAGTAAGCAGGTTATATCAAGTACAAGAGTCAAGAATCTATACTAACTATGTGAGTGAGTACTAGCTTCGACATGTGGCCGTCTTGGGAACTTGCACAAGGTCTAATGGCCTGGTTAATCATATGTGAGGTGTATGATTAACACTCATAAGGAACTATACATGCACAAAGAGGGTATTGTCTACATATCTACACTACTACTCCCCGTCTCCGACTAATACAGTGGATCCAACTATGACATATTATGACACAGGATTCTCTGAGAAGGTCGCGAGCCTTCACAGGAATCATATCTATACAATGCACAAGAACAAGGACAATACTTGTACAAGATATACCAAGACAAGGATAACATCTTATGATAGGATCCAGACAAATACCAATCCGCGTGACCAATGTGTCAAGAAGTCAAGGATATCTACCCTAAATACACGAAACGTAGAAAATACCATAAACGAAAAATTATCGGAGAAAACACTCGTGTCAATTTAGTTGGAGTCGACGTACACGACATGAACGTATCAACACGGAATAGATATTGATGCTATGTTACATAAAATGGTCCCAAATAATGATGTGGACGGTTCCAACGAGTCCAGAATAGTCCAAATAGTCCAGATTGGTATGTAGAAGTCTACGTTCAGAGTTGGCACGATAATCGAGAGGAGATAGAAGTCCATGATCAAAGAATAGAAAATGACTATATTAGTCATGGTCATGATATGATTTAAAGAAATTTGATTAAGGGATTAATCAAAAGGCCAAGAATATATACTGATATATTTATAAATTTACTTTAGAAGTACTCACTTTAAAATATACTTTATATAATTTGTATGAAAAGTATATTTATATAAAATTCCATTAGCATATAAAGCCCAATTCATGAAATAGATCTTATCTAAATATCATCTAAATTTTATATAAAACACTTTGAAAAATATTTATTATATAGATATAAACCAAAAGTATAAACAATATATAAGCCCAAAAATCATTTATATATATATAACCTAATTTTATTTTTTTAAACCCTATCTTAGGGCCCAAGCCTATAAAAATCATCCTAATAAATATTTATAAATTTATAATTTTTTTTTAAATTATAAATTTATAAATTTATAATTATTTATTTGTAACTATATATATTGAATACATATATAGATATATACGTAAATATGTAAAAAAAAAAAATATATATATATATATATATATATATATATATATATATATATATATATATATTTTATATATATATATATATATATATATATATATATATATATATATATATATATATAATACATATATAGAAAAAAAAAAATATATATATATATATATAATACATATATAGATATAAAAAAATATATATATATATAATACATATATAGATATATACGTAAATATGTACGTGGATATATATATATATATATATATATATATATATATATATATATATATATATATATATATATATATAAAGGGAGCGGATCAAAAGCCCCCCTTAGAAAATCCCCTAAAAAACTCCCTCACTCTAATTCGTAATATTAATGTTAATATTAATGTTAATATTAATGTTAATGTCAATATTAATGTTAATGTTTATGTAATATTAATTTTTTTATTTTTTATTTTAATGTTAATGTTAATATTAATGTTAATGTTAATATTAATGTTAATGTTAATGTTAATGTTAATATTAATTTTAATGTTAAGTTTAATGTTAATTTTAGTATTTAATGTTAATATTAACATTAATATTAACATTAATATTAATGTTAATATTAACATTAAATTATGGATTAGAGTGAGGTAGTTTTTTAGGGGGTTTTCAAAGGGGGCTTTTGATCCGCTTCCACATATATATATATATATATATATATATATATATATATATATATATATATATATATATATATATATATATATATATATATATATATATAAACACTTACATGTATATAAACACTTACATGTATTATTTATACACTATTCTTTTAATAATATGATACTAAAATAAAATAATACATATAAGTATATGGAGACGGAGAGAGATAGGGAGAGCAGTAAAAAATAGGACACGAGAGTAGGGAAGGGTTCGATTCTCACCAAGGGTGACCGTCGGAGGACTCGTAGAGGTGGGACGGAGGAGACCTCACCGCATGTTGGTGATGGAGCTCTCCGTTTGGCGAAGAGACACACGCGCTCGGCACGAACGCACGGCATCGGGTTCAGCCGAATCTAAAGCGAGAGGGGGCGGCAGATGGCGAAGCTGGATCGGAGGGTGGCTGACCAGATCTGGAGGAGGAGGAGGCTCCCGGGGTGGATGCGCAGCTCCCACGCGGCGGTAGCTCAGGTGAGTTGCTGGTTGTAGGGTTCTCTTTTGTAACGCCCCAGTCCTAAAATACTTGGGACTAGATACGTATCATGCAAGTTGTATACATACGAGTAAATATACGGCTCGTACGTATACATAAGCTGTAAATGTAGAAAGCCAAGGCACTAAATCTCATCCACGAAGATAAATAATGATATAAAAGCAGCTTTAAGTTTTCATGTATACAATAGTTGGACGGAGACAAATCCACTACCAACTAAATTAAATATGGAAGAATATACAAAGAAAGAATTGGTCGAACGAGAGCAAGTGACGAGTCCAAGAGCAATCATCACGAAGGAAGGAATGGCCTTAGATAGAGCACCTGCAAAAATCATGAAAACACACACCTGGAGAGATCACCAGGTCCTCAGAGGGACGTAACAAGACACATAATATCATGCCAATAAACTGAATAATAAAGCTCAACAAAAAAGTATGCATGAGTAAAGGTTCCTAACCCTTCTATGTGATGTGCACTTTAGAAGACAACGTTCTACGCAGGAGCTTAGGTGTTCAGCATAGATGGAGAGAGAGTGGTAGTAGGTAGCGCTCATAAGAGACACTATCGACCATGGACAGAAAGTAGCTCTCATACGAGAACTATCGGCCCCGGGGCAGTAAGTAGCGCTCATACGAGACACTATCGGCCCAAATCTATGTGTGTACTGAACATGTAGCCCCTACGCTAATAACTGTCTTCTTCCTCCCCATGATACTATACATGCGTCGCCTCCACGATACTGTTTAATCCTTAATAACTGCCAAGTCTTCTACAAAAATCTATTAGCAGTTATATCCCAACGCATGGCCTGTACGCACCGATGTACGGTCGATACGCAAGTCCGAAGCTATATGCGACTCGCAGCTCACACAACCCGTGGCACATCGTGACAGTTTATGTGATGCACTAACCTGTGGTAGTCCCTTAACTCTAAGCCAATTGTATAAAGTATAATAATTTTCATCTATATATAGTTTTGAAAGAACAATATTTTATTTGCAACAAAAATAAGAAAAAGCATGCATGATATTGAGCAAAAAATTTAAACAGTAAAGGAAATGTGTCTTGCCTGGTAGGGGGCCTGGTGTGGTGCGATGATCAAACAAGTCCGAGTATTCCATTAGCCATGATTGATGTACAAGGGTCCGAAAATCACGAGAAAATAGGGAAGGTTGATTAGTCATGATTGGTGACAATAATCGAAGAGAAAATTGGACTAAAAGAAACTTATGCTAGTTTTAGAAAGTATTTCATAATATATATATATATATATATATATATATATATATATATATATATATATATATATATATATTTTATATATATATATATATATATATATATATATATATAATATTTTCCATAACACTTAAAATAAAATTTTATTTTAGGTAAGAAAACTCTTAAGTTTGTAAAATATGTTGTTTGGGTAAACACTATTTCATATATGAAAATCTTTAAGTAATTATTCGAAAATATTAAAATTTCTTTTATGCTGAAAACTATAAATTTGTCGAATATATAAGTATAACAATAACTAACAATATCTTGATGCAAAAACTAAATTTTATCACAATACCATAAAAATAGGATAATATATTCTAGGCCAAAACTCTGTTTGAAATCAGTATAGGCAAAAACCCTCATATCCTAATTTTTGCAAATCATAGTAACAAAAATTAATACTAATGATATAACAGTAATAATAATGTAATTATAATACTAATAATAATAATAATAATAATAATAATAATAATAATATAACTAATATAATGATAACAACCTAAAATCTATACTGATTCCTTCCCCCCCCCCAATTTATACACAGTAAGAGAGAGAGAGAGTGTGGAGGAACGGGGGTTACCAGAGAAGCTCCGGCAACGGGGGCGGCGTCAGCCCTGAGCGCGGGGTTTGGTGGAGGCGGTGGAGGCGGCGGAGTCGGGTGCCTGACGCGGAGGCGCGGAGGATGACGCGTGCGGGTCACGACCGGGATCTTCGTGGCAGCGACGGCGGTGGTTGGCATGATCGACGGTAGTTGGCGTGATCGGCAATGGTTGGCGCGATCGGTGGTGCGACGGGGAAGAAGGAGAGGCGGAGTTATCTAGGGTTTTGATGGCGGCGCTAGGGCGAAGCTCCGACGGTCGGTCGGAGCGGGGTGGATCATCGGCATCCAAGGGTGGCGGTGCGGCGCACGAGGCTCCCCTTAGGTGGGGGCGAAAGGGGTGCCGGGGATGCGCTGCCCGGAGGCCGCGGTGGACGGCGCTCGGCTAGGGCTCGCAGGCGGCGACAGGTAAGGGGCGGTGTTTTCCCCTTTTTCTCTTTTTTTGATGGTCGTGGTTATGGGATGTTGGCACCGAAGGTGACGGGGATGGTGGTGGTGGTGTGCTAACGGAGTCCGAGGTATTATCAGTGGTGGTGTTTGGTATTGTCGGGGGTTTTTGGTGGTGGACGAAGATGGTCGACTTCGGCCATAGTGGGGGAAATTTGGTGGTATTGGGGCTGTTGAAGGTGGTGGTGTTGGGGGTCGCCATGGTTGGTCGGAGATGGAGACGGATAGAAGTGGCACTGTGGCAGTGGTGGTGATCATGAAGGTTATCGTAGTGGCCGGAGTACGACAGGGCAAGGGGGTGTTGTGGATGGAGACGGAGGCGAAGTCTGGTGGTGCTGGTGGATGTGGTTTGGAGGTGATGGTTGCGTCAGACGCGTGATGACGGTGGTTGTTCTGGTGTCGGTTGTGTGATTATTGTCGTCGTGTCCGGGCTGTGGACACGACGTGGATGACTGTAAAGCACTGGAATAAGATTCTGCGTCACAGATACGATGTACAGCATGAATTATGGAGATTGGTTTGGTAAAACTTTATGGATGCGTACCTCTCCTTTTATAGGAGGTGGAAATTCCCAGTTGGATAAGGATTAGGGAGGTTTAAATCCCAATGGATAAATTCTATATTAATTCAAATCGATTTAAAAAATCCAATTCAATATAAATAAAACTTATCTTTAATTTAAAAGCTATTTAAAATAAGGCCAATAAAATATTTTCTAATTTAATTTATCAAAATAATTCAAATATTAAGTAAAACAAAATTTTAAATATCTTTTTCATAATATTAAAATATAACATTAAATAAATTTCAAAAATTAAGATAATTACTTAAAATATTTAATCATAAATTAGCTTTTATAAATAACAAAGATATGTTAATAACAAATTTCAAAACTCGCAAAATATTTGGAATGCTTTTCATATAACCCAAAATTTTCAAATCACTACTTATTTTTCAATGACGAACAAAATAACTCTTTTTTAAAATAAAAATATTTATCACATTTATTTGAACATGTACTTTCCTATATAAAGTAAAATTTATAATAACAATATTTTTTAAAATATGTACCTCGACACATATTCGCGTTCGTCGAGCAATACGAAAATGCGAATTTATATGCGACGTATATTACAACTACGCGACGTACAATTACAAAATAAAAATTTTAGTACCAAATTTATTTATAAAAAAATAGTAGAAATTTAGGGGTTTTACATCTTTTGGGGGGGTGTTCGGGAAATGGTGGGGCAAATGATGATGGTGGCAGTGGTTGTTTGGTTGTATTGTCTAGGCGGGGGGCGGTGGTCGGATGTGGTGTGACATCGGTGAGTAGGGCGGAGGGATGATGATGGTGGTGGTGGTTGCAGTGGTCGGTTGGTGGATCTGTCGGCAGTGGAGAAGTGGGTGATGGTGGCTATGCTGGTTCGGTTCTGGCGGCCAGATCTGGTGGGCGTCGATGGATCTGGGGACAGGGGAGTGCGAGGCTATGCCAGTGTGGCGGCCGATGCAGAGGCGAAGGATGGCCGACTACAATGATGGGTGGGGGTCATCAGCACAGCCAGGAGAGGAGTGCATTCGAGTGAGGGTGTGTCGTGTCGGCCTGTCGACACAACACAGGAGTTGGATTTGGTTGTGTCCGACATATGGACACAGGAAATTAGTGTAAATATAAAAAGAATAATAATGAAATGGATGGACATGGACATGGACACGATGGACTTTGGAATACATTAGTATTTGTGTGGATGAGAAATGGAGAGTTCCTATTAAATAATGGTGAGGGCATGCTCCCAAACATATGAGGAAAAGCTTCCAAGAAGCTCTCCTACGAATTGGGCCAATAGCCCAATAAGAACTAAATCCAGAGAAAATCCCTTCATATAAAATCTATTAGCAACAAAAATTATTTTTATGTAAAATAAATTTTCGACCCAAAATGTATATAGAATAGTTTACTAAGCTCGAGCCCATACAATTAAGTTTTTCAAATATAATAATCACTGTTTATTTGGCCTATAGGTCGAAAACTAGTTGAAACCCAATATGCCCAATGGCCAATACATATATGTTAGTATCTCAATCAAATTTATAAAATGTCCCAAAATATTTTCTTATATAAATTATGGTTCATACAAATTTTTATTTAAAAATATTACACTAAAAGATTTGGGCCCATTTTAAAAAGAAGAGTTCAAAATGATTAATTTTATTTAATAGGCGATATAAGCCCAAGAGTATACAAATTCCAAAAATACTATTCCGCAAAACTGATAACCCGAACACATAAACAAATCTATAATATATCGCGATTGAAAAATATATTTCATATAGCTAATCAAAATTAATGATTTTAGATCTAGGAAAATTTAGAAAATAAGATTTTAAAAATTTGTGAAAATCTTGGAATTCGATTCAAGGAGGATCTACCCTCTTTAAGGAAATTTTGTCCTCAAAATTTAAGATTGACGTGGTCAACCGAAGGTTCAGATATTATGAAGAGTATAGTCAAAATTTTAGGCATAGTCATGAAGAATGATATGTTTTAGTATGATCAAGAATAATCAGATCAAAATTTCTTATGCACGACAAGTCATATTAGCACGATCAAGGATAAGGCCGAAGTATGTTCGAATTGGTTAGGCACGATTTAGAATGAAAATTCGAGTTACTTAGGCACGACTCTAGTCACGACTAATAGAACCAATATAGCTTTAGTCATGATCAAGATAGGATCAACTTAAGTATAGCACGATTGATAGAATCTAGGCTTCATAAAATCATATTTTTTAAAGTCGCACAGGCACGATCAAAATTGAGAATGTTTTGGCCTGATCAAAGATAAGATTTTGGAACGATCAGGATACAAAATTAAAGACTTATAGGCACAATCGAAATCTAATGAACAAGATTAATTTAGTCGTAAATAACGATAAGAACTCGGACGTGGATAGAAATTTAGAAACGATTTAAAATCACTTAGGCACGATCTAGGATGAAATTACGAAGATTAAAATCTAGGCACGTTTTAGGAAACAAATCTTAAGAACGGGTAACTATAGAATCAAAATCTAACCATGAACAAAAAAATTGTTCACATATGATCAGAAGCCAAATTCTGTCTTAACTAGATTCATAATTAAAATTATACAGTCACGATCGAAATAAAAAAATTTAGGCACAATTTAGGGAGAAATTAATACATGTAGTCACGATCGTTAGAAATCATGACCACTAGAAAAAGTCGTCTAGTCATGCAAGGTGATCTTGGCATCACTAGCCATAGAAATTCGGACATAACCAAGATTAGTAATAATTTCAATCATGATTTGGACGGAACTCAGATGTTACTAAGAATTTGTTCGAACTTTCAGGCAAGAGTAAA
Source organism: Iris pallida (assembly GCA_029216955.1). Lineage (NCBI taxonomy): Eukaryota > Viridiplantae > Streptophyta > Magnoliopsida > Asparagales > Iridaceae > Iris > Iris pallida. The sequence goes on along the minus strand of JANAVB010016799.1, from coordinate 2,033,225 downwards.
AATAGGATTGAAGTCTAAGCACGATAAGGATTAAAATCATTGAGTATTGTCTAGAATCAAGAACCTTGGCGCGATAGAAGTAACCAAAATTGATTGATCACGATCAAAGATCAAAACCAAGTGTTATTTAAATTTAGGAAATGATTCAAGGATAAGGGAAAATCAAATCTCTTTTACCATGTTAGAAAAATCAAAATATAGAATATTTAGAGGAAAAGTTGAGGTAATCATCTTATTCTACTTTGAGCACTACCGAGGTCATCCGAAGTCCAGTTGCACTACTACATGAATTATAATCTTTAGTTATGAAGATTAAACTCCTCTGTAAATACTATAGGCTTGACATTCATTCCAAAGACACCACTCATGAAACATACTTTATAAAACTCCTCAATTCTTTTTACTTCCATTGTTAACTTGTCATCTTGAAAAGTCTAAGTCTTTCACCTTGTCTTTGGTTTAGATCTGAAATCACGAATCAGGGTTTATAAAATCCTTAAACACCATTCAAATTTATACTTACCGTACCAATTCTACTACCATATTGTCATGCCCTAGTACCAAAATACAGGGACGGACGTCGGCCAGCTACACCGTATAAGGTACGAATACGTTATACGACGATGACGGCTGTCAATCTTGCTGGGTATCCTAGCATGTAATCATTCTATGGCCTAAATCCGATCTCATATCCACAGTCAATCATAAAAAAATAATAAGCAAGAGAGAGAATCATATGGAAGACAGAAAAAATTATATGATAATCAGGAAATCTACAGTACAGGATAATAGTGTAGATGAGTATACATTCCCACAGTTCCTAGCATGGTCAGGAACTGAAGAACATCCTCCAAGTCAAGTCAGGAAGATCCACAGGGTCGGACACTGGCAATCTGGGAGCAATCTAGGGTTGGTCAGGCCAACCGTAGCAAGTGCCAGAAAGGAAGGCTCAAGGACGGACGAAGAAAAGCCAGCAGGATAAAATATGACAGGAATAGCATATGTGAACAGTAAAAGAGAGTAAGGATCGTGCAGTACCAATACACGATAACAATCCACATCTAATGTAGCTAAATAACCAACAATCATCACAATCTCTTTAACATCCAATAATACCTCTATCGCCAATCGGAACTCGTAGTCTGTCAACGGAACAATAATCCCTCTTATATCAAACAAGAACAAGGGAATGAATTTCTGTGTCGGGGCAGCATTACGGGCCAGCCAGCTTAACAAGCAATAAGCCAAATAATTATAAGAATAAGCGGCCACTCAAATGTCTATGGCTGTCTAGGTTGAGGTTGGGTTACCCCAACAATGCAATATAGGCATCCTCAGATCATGTCGATCTAGCAATCTAACGGGGCCAAGTATATCAAGACTAGATGAGCACCGGTCCGTCGTATGACCACCGGGCTCTGCATGTCACCACCGGTCCCTCGAAAGGCAACCGTGCTGAGCATGCCATGTATATAAGGTATAATAAAGTAGTCGGATACTGTCATCCTCTAATGCGGATGGTAACAATATCTGTTGCGGCCAGTCTGCACTCCATGACTAGATGTCTGGAAGCGGCTAGTATTGTACGATCTCGAGATTCCGTTCCCTCCCAATGCTTCTACCAGTTTAAGTTGCCTAGATATCCATACATTTAACCGAAATCACATGCCGTGGTCACATGATCATCCTCCTAGATGTCGTACCTCAGTATGAGAACGCTAAGTAAGAATCAACCTCGACACCTATAGTCCTAGTTGTTATCCATTCTTAGTATTATGCAACAAGCAAGCAAGCAATACTGACCACGCTAAGACTATAGGCCAACTACCAGATACCCGTGCACATAATCATATAATATAGCTAGAATATCAAGATGGTGTAGCACCCACTTTTTGAAATAAGGGTATTTTAGTCATTTTAGTCATTTTGTGATTTTCTAGATATTTTTTTGGCTTGTGTTTGTTTTAGCATTTGGTTTAACCTTAGAAAATCCACATTAGAGGCTAACCATGACATATAAGGATTATTTAGCTAATTAGAATTTATGTTATGCTTTGATTTAATTTAGAAGGGCATTTGACCATTTTTAGGCTATTTAATTAATTGGCCTTTTTAGCCTTTCTGTTAATGGGCTTAACTCAACTTAGATAGAGAAGAGGGGCCCATGAACCAACCCTAACCCTAGAGGGACTTGTATGGCCGGCCAAAACAGGAAACCCCCCCTCTATATAAGCATTGTATTAGTTTTGACACCCCCTTTACAAAACCATAGTTTCCAGCTCTCCAAAACCCTAACTTTTTCATCCGACCTCCGTTTTACCTCAAACGAAGTGCGTTGTGATCGTGGGAATGAGGAGAACTTGCTGGAGCATTCCTAGAAAGGAGTTGGAGGCGTTTGCTCGGTAGAAACTGGTCGTCTCATTGATCGAAGAGTCAGATTCATCGGTATTTCAACTCTCAATAGGTAAACACCTAAACACTATAGTTTCTCCTAATTTTTCTTCATGGTAGCATGCATCTAGGTACCCTAGACACACCCATGAAGTTTGGTTAAGTTTTGTGTCTGTTTGATAGGCGTATCGTACACGTATCAGATTAGGGTTTAACGTGTTCGATGAATTGTCTCTTAGAATTCAATACTGTTATTATTGCAAACTAATTTCACAATTTAATATCCCTAGATGTAGGGATTCCTAAACCCTAGGTTTGTGCCAGAGTTGACGCGTATTCGTGTCCAAAACTGGACACGCACGTGCAGTACGAGGACCGCGCGCGTGTCCTGCTGCTGCCGTGTCCGTTCTCGATGGACACGATGACTCGATGCAAGAAAATTGGTGAGTGGGTAGGGGCCATGTCTGACATGGTGCTCGTAAAATTTGGTGTGGGTTCGTGGAGAATTGAGGAAGAAATCGACGTGGCACCAATTTTGGCCTGTCGTGCGCGCGTTAGTTTGCGGTGTCCGATACGCACGTCGTGCGATTCGGACAGGTATCGTGCGGCCAGTACAGACACGTGGGCTTATAGCCCTATAGGTGGGCTACATGTAGGAGTGACCACGTGTCCTAATTCGTCCTGTGTCGAGCCCTAGGTCGCGTGACACGCGTGCACGATGTTTGGGTCTTTGGGTTCGACAGTCTAGGTTCTGTTATTTGGACACATCATGTCTTGTTATTTTGGACACGACACGACCTGGGTAGCACATACACACACGTAGGAATTAGTACCAACCCTTAGTTTCTATTATCTTTAGATTTTCGAGTGTGTTAAGTCATGAATAGGTATTGTTTGGGTATCGAGTTTAGGTATCAGATTTCAGTTTCAGTTTTGCTTTTACTTTCAGTACTTAGTTCTATTCCCAGCATGTTTTTGAATGTATTTTCTGAATAAAATCAACCTACAGACCCTATTAGACCAATGTAGGAGATTACTTGCTAGTTTACAAAGAGATAGGGCCGTGTTCAAATCGGGTTAGCCATAGGATTGCTCGGGTTAAATTCCAGATTTTTATTTACTATTAAGCATGTTGTGCTGTCCCAGTTTCAGTTTTTTTGAATGTTAATTCCTGTATTAACCAAGCATACAGATCCTGCATTACCCCATCTATGTGATACCTATTAGCCTTGCATCATGGAGAGGCCATGTTCAAGTTTTGGTCTTAGCATAAAGTCTTCGAGTAGATATCCATATAGGTTATCAATAGAAATAGGTATTTTCCTATAACTGATTTGAATGGGTAGTTGATCCTTGTTTCAGAATTTATTTCAGCAAAGCTAAGTTTAGTTGATGGTTAATTAGGGATCTCTTAACTGTTAGTTAAGTTGATGGTTAGTTAGGGATGGTTGTTGAAGATTAGATTAGAAATCTGATTTTGAGTTGTGTCTATGTGTGTGTGTGTGTTATGCGTTGAGAGAAGGCTTGGGTAGACTTTAGGTTTAGATTTTACCATGTGGTCATACACATTGTTGAATGGTTTAATGTTACTCTTACATATTTAGGTGTATATATGTTATGCTATATATGAGGTATCTTAGAGGATGGGATATGTGGATATGTATATAGATAAGGATATGGTATTGTGGGTTGATCTCTTAAGAGTTGATATGTTGTATATATATATGCTAGGTTTTGGAGTTGAGAGTAAAGGGTAAGTGGTTCTATTATGCATATGTGATATCCTTATATATATAGCATGGTTTATGGTCAAGGTTGAGTTAGATAATTTAAGTTTTGGTTAACACCCCATTAGCATAACACTAGGTAGTCTTCTATCCAAACTCTAGAATTAGCTTAGTTGACCATTGACAAACTTTGACCTAGTTGACTAGTTTGGTTGACCAAAGTTGACCCAAGGTTGACTTTGACTTAGATTGACCCAAATCATGTAGAATTTGCATTGAAGGTATTCCTTATGATATTTTAGACTGTATTATGACATGTGATTGTTTTAAATAGGATCTTATTACTCCAGTCCAGTCACTTTTCATCATCAGCAGTTCGGATTGCCAGGCGAGTACATTCTCTGATCTTTTCATGCTTCTTTGGATATGTACTCTTGTTATAGATTAGTATACTTGATGCTGACATGACGTTCACACGAATCAGTACCCTCTGGATCTTTTCATGCGATGTTATCCCCTCGGATACATCGAGTATGTCATGTTCATGTACTTTATCATGGTCCTCATGTACTCCATGTATTCACATTTATCCATGTGCACTCATATGTTATTCATGTACACTTATGACCATATGAGTTCCATGTATATAGTAGTTGTTATCCATGTGCAATAACATAACATGCTTTGATCTTTGTGTATTGGTTGGGGGCAGGGAGAGTGTAGTTGGTTATGTGATCATTATCCCCAGTAGTTATCCATGTGCATTCCATAGCTGTATCCATGTGCAACCCAAGCTGTTTACATAACCAATTCATGCTCTGATTCACATAGAAGGTTATATTCTTTATTTATCATATTATATCTCAGTTATATCTTTTCTCTTGTTGATTTCTCTTTACAGCGATTCATGTATAGTTTTCTATAGCTTGCTTTATATGTCCATTCCTGATATGAACTGTTGTGAGAGATATGTGCTCGTTCCGTCCTGACTGGGCATGTTAAAAATTTTACAGGTGATGATGAGGAGTACTGTCCTACTTATTATGGCATTGGCTTAGATGACACTGGCGACGTGGACCCACAGGAGGATCCCACAGTCGCTGAGGACTTGCCCATAGTCTTGCTGAAACTTAGTACTTTATTTGTATTTTTGTTTGAGACTTTATGATTTGTACTTGAGATTATTTCTGGTGGTTTACACGTAGACTTTTATTGTGACTTTCTTGAGATTCTTCTTCTATTCCATCTTAGTATTGTGATTGAGTTACGTATTATTTTACTCTCTATTCATGGCTCATTTAGATTGTGTTAGATATGGTGACTCAAGACAGCGTTCTACCGCCGACACTGCGGCGTAGGCTGGGCGTTCGTTACTTCTCGTGCCCTTACACTGGGTGCGGGTCGTGATACGTTTTTAGTGGTGGCCCATGCAGGTCCCCAATCACAACTAGTGTGATTCGTAGTGGTACTCGAACTAGAGTATCATTACAACCTGCAGTAGGATATAGGAATAAGTTAAGGTACTCAATCACATTAGGAAAAACTCTTATCAATTCTTGCTGTTAATTGTCTTCTTTTGAAAACAACTGTCCTCCTTGATGATTTCATTTCTTTTTCAGTAATTGATTCCTTGTTGATCTGTCTTCAAGATAGTTAAGGAGACATGATTTCATCCCTTCGGTCCATGTAGGACCAGATTCGTATTAGTGCGATGTCGTGGTAGTACGGTAATTTAATTATATTATTACGAGCCTGCTATAGAGTATTGGAAGTAAAGTTTTAGAATGAGAGGATACTCAATCACTACTAGAATTTCCTGAGAGATTCCTGGGACGACCCTTGAGAATCTCATTTTGAGCTTCGATTTAAATTCCCTTTCCCTTATTTCTTGCATCTTGTTTGAACTCGTTTCACCAATACCCTTACCTTCTTGTGCTTAATAATGGTTAGGAAGATGGCTACACTGCTATATACTCATTGGTCAAACATATGGCTAGAAGGATCGCATTAATGAATTGGAATACACGGAGAGTTTGATTAAGTTATAAGGGCATTTTTCTAGATGGATGATTTAATGATTAGTAGTTTGTAAGTTGGGATATTACCAAGGAAATTTATCTTAACGATTCTAAGTAGTAATCACCAGAGGATTATAAAATTATATTTTGATACTGGAGGAAAATAGTTAGAATCTATATAAATCGATTTCAGGAAATTAATGTGATTCATGAATTACTGGATTTTGATTATACATCCTTGAACATATATAGATTGGTTTGATAATGAAAAAAAGGGATGACAGTATGAACTATTGAATTGATTCGTACAAGTTGTGATGTATATGTTTATTGAATTTAAGTGGAGGCAATGATATTAAAATTTTGGTTTAAAAGATTGGGAAGATATGAAAACGATTGTTTTGGAAAGAAAAAAAAATCTCAAATTTGGAATCGTGTCAATTGATTGAGGATTTAAAAATCTATTTAGATTTTGGTTTACGAAGTAGTGAATATATTTCAATGACTTATAAAGAAAAATTTTGGTTGATAAGTACGTTGAAATACTGAGTTGTAATGCTAGATTGCCGTGATAAGCTAAGTGTCTATTTTGAGGATTATTTGAGACAAATTGGGAGTTTTTAAAGTTATGAAGTGATATAGAATTTTTATGGATTCATGATTCATTAACTCTGGAGTTTAAAGTTGGATTGAAACGTTAAATTTTGGAAAGGTTAGTAGTAATGTGATAAAAGTTACAATGAGGTTTATGAAAAAGATTTAAATGTTAGTCGTGATTAGATTGGATGGATTAGAGTGAATACAAATTGAGGTATTTATTTTGAAATTTCTTTTTAAAGGAATGTAAAGGTAGGCCACCAAGGTAACCTTAATGAGATAGAAGTGTTCCACACTAATTGCCATGTCACTCATGACTATGATAGTAGTATATACTCCAGTGTTGTTAGTTGTCTGCCAAACTATATGACTGTATCTCAACCTTGACCTACTCAACCTTTCTTCAAACCTAGATCTTTCATTGTGACTTTCTAACCGTTTGTATTTGATCGTTCCTTAACAGTATTTGCCTTTAGTACTGTGTCCCTAAATTATTTTACTGGATTCTTAATTAAATTTATTTCATGCTTCAACTTGATTTCCTTTATTCTTGTATTCGTTGTCACCTCTTGAACCCTTACCATGATACTAAAATACTTTCTGACTTAAATTCGAGATCCAACCATGACTCAATTCTTTCGACCCGACATGTGATGGTGTTCTTCTTGTTTCTTTAAATGCTTAACGTTGTACCTTATCTTGATTGCTTGGCCTGCTTAGTTAAGGATCTTGGACTATTTTTTTCTTCTTCATCATTACCTCCCTTACTTATACTTTACCTTATGTTGCTAATTTAGCCTTAGTTTTGCAAGCTTATCTCTTTTTCGAGCTTGATCACGACATATTTTATTGGGTCGACCCACTAACATATTGTCTAATCAGAACCGGTGTATGATGGTCTGATCAACCTAGTGCACCTTGGTTCTCTTTCATATATTACTCTCCGTAGATGAGACTCTAGGGCATATGTCTCATCCACGACAGCTTTGGCAATTCTTCTTAAATTATTTTCGTCGTCTATGAACCACGAATTGTACTCAATAGCATCGTCTTGAACTCTTTTTGCTTTTGTCTTTCACTTATTTCAAAAAGATAAGGCACTGTACTTAATAGGTCAACCCAAGGTATCACGTTTAGCTTCCTTATCAAAAGGAGGATATTGACTTATTTCTATATCCTCGCAGTATCCTTTAGGATTTCAATAGTGTTGAATTCTAAACCCTTGAACACGACCAGTCGACTTGGTCATTCCCTTATCATCCAATGATTGGAACCTTATTTAATTGAATTAATTCAATTGTGACATGGATTTCAAGTCTTGGATACTCGTGCCTAGACTTCAATGACCTCGTTCTCCATCTTGCCCAAACCTCGATTCATCCTGGATTTGATCAACTTAGATCATATCGAGACTAAAATTTCTTATATATATATATATATATTTTTTTATATATTCTTATATATATATATATATATATATATATAGTGTGCTTGGATTTCAGGGTTATTGACAGTCGTGCTTTAAACTTTTGATTTTTGATCATCTTTAGAATATTAATGCTTTATGGTTAATTTCAGTTGTTTTTATAATCACCGGTATTTGTATATGATGATAGACTGCCTTACAGCCCAATGATTTATTATATTTTTTATCTTTTCCAGAATGGCACCCATGACCAGAGTTTGTCCCCAGTGCATAGCTGAAATTCCGAATGAGACCGAGATTGTACTTCCCCCTTCTATTGCTCGGGAGGTGTTAGTAGCCTCACCAGAGAATTTTTCTCCATCTCCTATCCTTCAGGAGAGGACTGCAGTTCAGCCGGAGACTGAGAGCCTTCCTTTGCCTCCTGGAGTGGTACCCCGTGCCATTTCTGATGGGGCTCATATTTACAGACTCCTTCGGGATGTGCAGGAGGTACAGAGACTTCAGGCCGAGCTTATGAGAGAGCAGAGTCTCAGTTTTCAATATGGGATTACATGCATTCGAGGGAGGAGCCTAGTCCTAAGAGAGCGAGGAGCAGTTTATACCCAGAGCCTCAGGAGTACCCAGGCTTACAGCCTAGATCAGCCTATCCAGTTCAGATTCCTGTCCAGCAAAGACCAGCTGAGCGAGTGCCTACCTGTGCCTTCTGTAAGAAGCTTTGGCACGTATGGAAGGACTGTAGGAAGAGACTAGGATTGTACCTATTTTGTGGGTCAGTTGCACACAAGATACGAGACTGTCCTACTACACTTGCCCCTAGACGTGGCCTACCTACAGGAGAGAGTTCCAGCTACCAGACCTAGTAGAGGTGAGTTCTTGACCCATACCTTATCCTATCTTGATGATTACTGTACCCTACCATAATGTTTGTATGCTTGATACCTTATGACTACTTTTTGATCTGGTATGACTATAGTGGCTAGATGAGACCCCAGACTGATTACCTGCCATAATCATGTATGATATCTTTCCAGCTGCATGATTTAGATAAGTTTTCTTAAGACCATGATTGGTAGGGATTTTAACCTAGAAGGGTAGGATCATTTTAATTTCGTGGACGAAATTATTTTAAGGAGGGTACACTTGTAGCACCCACTTTTTGAAATAAGGGTATTTTAGTCATTTTAGTCATTTTATGATTTTCTAGATATTTTTTTGGCTTGTGTTTGTTTTAGCATTTGGTTTAACCTTAGAAAATCCACATTAGAGGCTAACCATGACATATGAGGATTATTTAGCTAATTAGAATTTATATTATGCTTTGATTTAATTTAGAAGTCCATTTGACCATTTTTAGGCTATTTAATTAATTGGCCTTTTTAGCCTTTCTGTTAATGGGCTTAACTCAACTTAGATAGAGAAGAGGGGCCCATGAACAAACCCTAACCCTAGAGGGACTTCTATGGCCGGCCAAAACAGGAAACCCCCCTCCCCCCTCTATATAAGCATTGCATTAGTTTTGACACCCCCTTTACAAAACCATAGTTTCCAGCTCTCCAAAACCCTAACTTTTTCATCCGACCTCCATTTCACCTGTGCGTTGTGATCGTGGGAAGGAGGAGAACTTGCTGGAGCATTGCTAGCAAGGAGTTGGAGGCATTTGCTCGGTGGAAACTGGTCGTCTCATTGATCGAAGAGTCAGTTTCATCGGTATTTCAACTCTCAATAGGTAAACACCTAAACACTATAGTTTCTCCTGATTTTTCTTCATGGTAGCATGCATCTAGGTACCCTAGACCCACCCATGAAGTTTGGTTAAGTTTTGTGTCTGTTTGATAGGCGTGTCGGACACGTATCGGATTAGGGTTTAACGTGTTCGATGAATTGTCTCTTAGAATTCAATACTGTTATTATTGCAAACTAATTTCACAATTTGATAGCCCTAGATGAAGGGATTCCTAAACCCTAGGTTTGTGCCAGAGTCGATGCGTATTCGTGTCCAAAACTGGACACGCACGCGCAGTACGAGGACCGCACGCGTGTCCTGCTGCTGCCGTGTCCGTTCTCGATGGACATGGCGACTCGATACGAGAAAATTGGTGAGTGGGTAGGGGCCATGTCTGACATGGTGCTCGTAAAATTTGGTGTGGGTTCGTGGAGAATCGAGGGAGAAATCGACGTGGCACCGATTTCGGCCTGTCGTGCGCGCGTTAGTTTACGGCGTCCGATACGCACGTCGTGCGATTCGGACACGTGTCGTGCGGCCAGTGCAGACACGTGGGCGTGTAGCCCTATAGGTGGGCTACATGTTGGAGTGACCACGTGTCCTAATTCGTCCTGTGTCGCGCCCTAGGTCGCGTGATACGCGTGCATGATGTTTGGGTCTTTGGGTTCGACAGTCTAGGTTCTGTTATTTGGACACATCGTGTCTTGTTATTTTGGATACGACACGACCTGGGTAGCACCTACACGCACGCAGGAATCAGTACCAACCCTTAATTTCTATTATCTTTAGATTTTCGAGTGTGTTAAGTCATGAATAGGTATTGTTTGGGTATCGAGTTTAGGTATCAGATTTCAGTTTCAATTTTGCTTTTATTGTTCAGTACTTAGTTCTATTCCCCGCAGGTTTTCGAATGTATTTTCTGAATAAAATCAACCTACAGACCCTATTAGACCTATGTAGGAGATTACTTGCTAGTTTACAAAGAGATAGGGCTGTGTTCAAATCGGGTTAGCCATAGGATTGCTCGGGCTAAATTCCAGATTTTCCTTTACTATTCAGCATGTTGTGCTGTCCCAGTTTCAGTTTTTTTGAATGTTAATTCCTGTATTAACCAAGCATACAGATCCTGCATTACCCCATCTATGTGATACCTATTAGCCTTGCATCATGGAGAGGCTATGTTCAAGTTTTGGTCTTAGCATAGAGTCTTCGAGTAGATATCCATATAGGTTATCAATAGAAATAGGTATTTTCCTATAACTGATTTTGAATGGGTAGTTGATCCTTGTTTCAGAATTTATTTCAGCAAAGCTAAGTTTAGTTGATGGTTAATTAGGGATCTCTTAACTGTTAGTTAAGTTGATGGTTAGTTAGGTATGGTTGTTGAAGATTAGAATAGAAATCTGATTTTGAGTTGTGTCTATGTGTGTGTGTTATGTGTTGAGAAAAGTCTTGGGTAGACTTTAGGTTCAGATTTTACCATGTGGTCATACACATTGTTGAATGGTTTAATGTTACTCTTACATATTTAGGTGTATATATGTTATGCTATATATGAGGTATCTTAGAGGATGGGATATGTGGATATGTATATAGATAAGGATATGGTATTGTGGGTTGATCTCTTAAGAGTTGATATGTTGTATATATATATCTATGCTAGGTTTTGGACTTGAGAGTAATGGGTAAGTGGTTCTATTATGCATATGTGATATCCTTATATATATAGCATGGTTTATGGTCAAGGTTGAGTTAGATAATGTAAGTTTTGGTTAACACCCCATTAGCATAACACTAGGTAGTCTTCTATCCAAACTCTAGAATTAGCTTAGTTGACCATTGACAAACTTTGACCTAGTTGACTAGTTTGGTTGACCAAAGTTGACCCAAGGTTGACTTTGACTTAGATTGACCCAAATCATGTAGAATTTGCATTGAAGGTATTCCTTATGATATTTTAGACTGTATTATGACATGTGATTGTTTTAAATAGGATCTTATTACTCCAGTCCAGTCACTTTTCATCATCAGCAGTTCGGATTGCCAGGCGAGTACATTCTCTGATCTTTTCATGCTTCTTTGGATATGTACGCTTGTTATAGACTAGTATACTTGATGCTGACACGACGTTCACACGGATCAGTACCCTCTGGATCTTTTTATGCGATGTTATCCCCTCGGATACATCGAGTATGTCATGTTCATGTACTTTATCATGGTCATCATGTACTCCATGTATTCACATTTATCCATGTGCACTCATATGTTATTCATGTACACTCATGACCATATGAGTTCCATGTATACAGTAGTTGTTATCCATGTACAATAACATAACATGCTTTGATCCTTGTGTATTGGTTGGGGGCAGGGAGAGTGTAGTTGGTTATGTGATCATTATCCCCAGTAGTTATCCATGTGCATTCCATAGTTGTATCCATGTGCAACCCAAGCTCTTTACATAACCAATTCATGCTCTAATTCACATAGAAGGTTATATTCTTTATTTATCATATTATACCTCAGTTATATCTTTCCTTTTGTTGATTTCTCTTTACAGTGATTCATGTTTAGTTTTCTATAGCTTGCTTTATATGTCCATTCCTGATATGACCTGTTGTGAGAGATATATGCTCGTTCCGTCCTGACTGGGCATGTTGAAAATTTTACAGGTGATGACGAGGAGTATTGTCCTACTTATTATGGCATTGGCTTAGATGACACTGGCGACGTGGACCCACAGGAGGATCCCACAGTCGCTGAGGACTTGCCCATAGTCTAGCTGAGACTTAGTACTTTATTTGTATTTTCTGTTTGAGACTTTATGAGTTGTATTTGAGATTATTTCTAGTGGTTTACACCTAGACTTTTATTGTGACTTTCTTGAGATTCTTCTTCTATTCCATCTTAGTATTGTGATTGAGTTATGTATTATTTTACTCTCTATTCACGGCTCATTTAGATTGTGTTAGATATGGTGACTCAGGACAGCGTTCTACCGCCGACACTGCGGTGTAGGCTGGGCGTTCGTTACTTCTCGTGCCCTTACACTGGGTGCGGGTCGTGACAGATGGCATCGTAATGCCATATAATCATGGAAGTAGCACCTCAAGGGCCAGTAGACAAAGAGCACCGCAGTGCAAAATTAGGGCCAGTACCTCAAAGGGTCAGCTATACTTATAGCATGGATACATGTAGTCATATCGGGGACAAGGTCAAATCTATTAGTCACATGAAATCAACTGCCCACATCATGGCATGGATATCAGGTCAAGTACAAGATCAGAATCTCTACTATAATATCCCATCAAGTATACAAGGGAGCCTACGGCTCTAATCATCAAATCGATCTATCTACCGAATCAATCTATTAGGAGTCTCTCATCCACGATGGAGTGAATATCACGTCAAGAAAGACAACCACCAAATACCAAGCTCATCACTATAAACAATGCTAAGCCCTCTAGCTCACAAGAATCTTCTGAATCAATGATCACAAGCTATCAGCAAACATGTCTCACCACTACCAAGATATAGCAAACAAACCAAGTTTTGGGCACTTGGGAAGTCGAGTAAAAATCATATAAGGATACCCTTGATATTCTCCTCGTTCCGTGAGATATTCACATAATCATCAAAATCCAAGAATCCACATAGTTAAATACGATCAAATTAGAACGTCATCAAAAGAAATAGCAACACTATCCAAGAATCTACGTGAGTCTATCAATCAATATCTCGAGATCATACTCTCTATAATACTCAATCCTCAAATATATCCAAAAATCACAAATCTCGATACATAGGACAACTATCTGTCCTAACTGGATAAACTAGGATAACTCCTAGAAAGAATGGTCGGGGGGGGCAAGAGTCTATTAATTATGCCACCGAAAATGGCAAGGATTGTATGAACCACTCTGACGCAGATCCACAACCCTTAAACTAAACAAGGACCAGGGTTGCAGACCGTCTCCCGAGTAGAACCGTGCTCCTTATGCTATCCGACAGACAAGACATGTCAAGTAACTAGGCGACTAATCTAGTCATGAGTCTACCTAGCAGGTAATGGAATCAGGTCAAACTAAATCTGCACAAATTTAGTTCAACAAACCAAAGGAACAGTTTTGCTCAAATCTTCGAACCAAATTCCCGACCAGAAATTCTGGAAAAATTCGGCAGAGTCTCCTCTGTATTCTGGACGGAAGCTCCCAGCGAATTGAGGCTAAATCCACTCAGCACAACCCGCCACAGAATCGCAGACTGAGAACACTAAATCTCAGCTTCCAGCAACACTACGATGCATACTGGGACCCAAGCCATAGCCGAGAACACTAAGTCTCGGCCTTCAGCAGCGCTATGATGCGTACTGGGCGCCAAGCCAACACATTCAACAAGAATCGCCACACAGGGCGCATCAAGACCCACAGTCATAATCCAAGCCACAAGTAGAGTCACATACATAGTTAGCCAAAGCTGTTACCCGATTACGAGTCAGACACGGGGCATATGGGGACAATCCATACATGTGAGTCGTGCTCGTGTCCTCGGAGTTGTGGATGACCTGTCCGAGTTGTCCGATATGGTCGTAAACCGGCATCGAACCAAGCTATCCTAAGTTATCATCATGGCAGTTCTACAAATAGCTACACTACTCATGGTTATACATGTACAATTATAATTAATTAAATCAAATCTAGGAGAGAGGGCAAGAGCCATCAATAAGCAAGAGATACTGCCTAGAGGGCTCGGCTAGATAAGCAAGTCTTTGGAGATCGCGATCCAAGGTAGCACGTCCATCGAAGTCCTCGGAACACAATAAATAATCATCAACGTTAAATAATAAAATAATAGCATGAAGCACAAAGATGGCAGAAGGCTATATCGTATGGGTTTCGCAAGCAGTACAGGGATCTGGCATGGAAATCGAGGCACGTGGATCGATCTGGACAACAAACCGAGGCATGCACGTACATCGAGATGCAAACGAGAATCGAGATAACATGATATCGGGGTGAACGAGAAACATAACGTGTAAGCAAATTGAGACGCGCATGTAGACCGATATGGGCACGTAAATCTAGACATACATGTAGAGATTAAAGAATCACGAATATCGAGATGGCACACGAATCATTATGACACGCAAATCAAGGCATATACGCAAATTTAGACGGAACGAGATTCAAGGAAGTACACAAATCAATGCGGTATATAAGTCGATATATGCACACAAATCAATGCGGTACGGTGTCCAAGGTGTAACACAAACCAAGGCGGCACGCAAATAAGTATGTTTATGCAAACCGAGATGGCACAAAGTCTAAGGTAGCACACATACAAATGCGGCACCCAAATCGATGCGTGCATGCAAATCGACACGACACAAAAATCGAGATGGACAAAAAGGCCGAGGCACAGAAAATAAGACAACATGCAAACATGGATAGCACGTCGTCCGAGGCAGCACGGGACTCGAGGCTTCCTGCTGCCCAAGGCAGCACGTAGATTGAGGTGGCACAGAAAATGGGATGGCACACAAATTGAGGCACACATCCCGAGAACCACGGGGAACGAAGAAACACGCGAATCGAGTGCACGTGACCCAAAGTACGTGGCTCGGGGAGCACACTGCCCGGGAATGGCACGCAGCTCGAGGCTGCACGCTGCTCGAGCGGCACGGAGCCCAAAGGTATCTCGTTGCTCGAGACTGGCATTGCCCACGAGGCGCATGCAGAACGAGGAAAAGGGGGAGGCAGAAGAGCTCACCGAAGCATCCAGGTTGGGGTGGCTCGCCGGCAGCACTTCACCTCTAGCAGGGAAGAGAGAAAGGGGTCGGGGCTCGTCATCGGGAAGGAGGCGATGGAGGCGATGACAACGATGGTGATGGAGGCGGCGCTGGAAGTGGTGGTGGAGACGACAACAGCGAGGGAGAGGCAGAGGAGATGGCGACGATGATGGTTGTGGTTGCGATGGCGTCGACGACCCTGGTGGTGTTGGCAGCCATCGATGAAGGAGACGGCGGCACGATGCAGCGGGCGGCCGAGGGCGACAAGGATGGTGGCGAAAGAGATGAAGATGCCGACGATGATGAGGGTGGTGGCGCCGATGGAGATGGGGACGGCCGCAGCTGGGAGTGGTGGTGGTCGCAGAGGCCATGGAAGCGGTGGTGATGGTGGAGTAGACCATGGCCTGGGGTGGTGGCAGTGGTGGCGATGGCCGGGCCGGAGATCGTGGATGAGAGAAGGAGAGAAGAACGTGAGATTGGGGGGGATGAGCTCGAGAGTGAGGGAGAGGGTTAGGTTGAGAGTGAGAGAGAGGGATGAGCTCGGGAGAGGCGGCTATGAAGAGAGTGAAGAAGAGAGAGAGCTGTAAGGGGGGGCGGGGGTGCTGTTCTTGGGAGAGGGTGAGAGAGATAGATGGGGGGCGCCTGAGAGAGAGTGGAGTGACAGTTGAGGTTAGTGTTAGGTTAGGGTTTGGGAGAAATGTGGGTAGATATAGGAAAATAAAACTTAATAATAATGATGATAACAATGACAATAACAATAATAGGAATAATCCTAAAATGAAAATAACAACTCCACCATAGCAAGATCAAAATCTAGAATTTAAATAATAGTTTCTGAAACAAGTACAAAATTTTAAAAATCCTCCCAAAATATAAAATACAATCATATACCCATTTTCAAAAATGGGGATTGACACATACCATAATTTACCTTCATATTTCCTTCAACCTTATACCTTCAATATTTTCCTTCCAAAAATTTTAATGTCCCACAAAGTCTCTCTCTCTCTCTCTCTCTCTCTCTCTCTCTCTATATATATATATATATATATATATATATATATCATTATCCTACAAATCCTTTATTTAATTTCGTATCATCACTGCCTGTAGTTATAATTTCTGCTTCAATGTGCTTGGATTCCTGAATTCAGTATCCTAGCTTTAATTCAATAATGGAATATCTTGAGAGTCAGTAACTATAAAACATCCAAATTTCCTCGTAATCTAATCGTCTTTGCATATTCTCATCAGTTCTAAGAATACAACTCTGGTATATATATAGTTCTAACCATTTTATGTTTAATCTACCGTTACACCTTCTTGAAATCCTTCTAAGTTCCCACTTACATGAAGTAACTTGTACTCTAAATAATTCTCTAAGGGTAATCATTTCCAAATTGATACTACAATCACTTTTTTGCTACCAATATTAGTCATATCCTTCTTCCACTAATTCTATCTCAATGCCCAGTATTCCATACTTCTACCAGGATCACTACATGATAATTTATGTCCTTTCCAAGCAGATGATTACGATACTTCATCATCCTTTCCTAAGTAAAGAGATATGAAAACCCAAGATAGATAAATATATATAAAATTGTAGCTAACGGGTTTAGATATGAGGTAGTTTGATGGATGTAAGTCAGACAGAAATAACAAGATGAAAAAAATAAAATTAGGAATTTGCTCTTGCTCATTTAGTCATAACAAAGTCGTTGTCCTTCTTTTTTCTTGCACTTGTCCATAATCAACAAAGTAGAATTTTTAACCTCCAAGTTGTTTATTTTGCCTTAAAAATCAACTCTCACTCACTAATCCCTCTTCGTGACTCCAAGTCACTAGTTATCAACTACTGATAAATTGTTTCCTATCTTCTTCTCTAACGTTCTTTTATCTAATTGGTACCCACGTACATTCTTCTAGACTTTTATGTCTAAATTTTCCATTCTTCCAATATCAAAAATTCTCCATCATACTTATCTTTCACTATTGTTAACCCCGTGTCTTTGGAATTCCTAATAGAAATAAGCAAATTCTAATATTGTTCAAAAGGCTTAAGCTTTCTTGTCGAATCATCCTTCCATAATTATTCATAAATTTTTTTTTGTTATAATTGGTCTCGCGTCTTGTATGATACTCTTGCTTTGTCAAATTTTCCAAATAAATGATGACCCTTAATTATCTCTAATCCAATTTTCAGTCATCACTCCTATAAATCTATACCAACCCTTCCACCATTTTTGTCACAATGATTCCTAATTTTTTTGGAATTCCTTCCTTGTAGAATATTCGTATCTAGTGCCACTTTCTTGGCTATTCGAGCAAGAAAGACTATTTAATCTCTCTCGCAGTGGCCCTTACCATCGTAAAAGTCATATAGAACTTCTTTTTAATAAATCTCCTAGTCAAACGTCCATACCATACTATCCTTTTATAATACATCTATAGGTAGTTTCCATCTTGTTCATGCAATCCGTGTTATGTTTCTCTGAGTTCCTTTATAGCTTTTCGTTTACTTCTTAAAGTCCCAATTGTAATATCTTGGTCAAATTCAAGTTTCTTGAAGGTAACCTAAAATAATTCTCATCCCTTGTGTATAAGATCTTGCTAAGGTAACCTAAAATAATTCTCTCCTCATAGAAAATATCGTAAAACAAAAAATAATCAAAGAATGTACTCGCCTGATATCTGGGGTAGAATATCAATAGTGTCCGATACGGTGCCTCGAAGACCTAATTATGAAATATTATATTAATATCATATTTGGAAATGAAAACAACTCATTCTAGTCCATTTCTAGGTCAAATGGTCAATTCTAGGTCAAATGGTCAAACGAAGTCAAACTTAGCTATTTCTACGTTGTAAGAGTCTATAACCAAGCTATTGGATCTATACCTCACCTACCTAGGCTATATTAGTTAACACATGACATGTGTCATATCTATTATGCATTAACACATAGAATATACATGCATTCATATAACACTGGCTATCTCTTATCTAATATAAGTTAAGAGTGGTTACCTTGTCTTAAGCCCTCTTAGTATCACACTCAAACTACCCGCTATACCTATACCCGATATCCTATGCATAGACTATATGATTACCTTATTTACCTATTCCTATATGTTAACTTTAACATATAGATAAGATACTCTAGATCTATTATCAACCATAACATGAATATGGATATGCTATACACAATACATTAACTTAACCCTTACTAAGTTCATATAGTATCTAATTGAAGACACAACTATACCTATATATATATATATATATATATATATATATTTTTTTTTACCTATATATATATATATATATATATATATATATATATAGGGTATACCCTTCACTACAGAGATAAGCCCCCATCCTCACTGATGTTTACCATCTCATGTTGGACTGCTGTCCTAGGGAAGAAAAGAAAATCCCTGCCTAATGCACATAGATGCCAAGCAAAGGCTATTACCTGTAGGGACCTAAGACCCCTGCCAAATTAGTACCCTCCAAACTTGATTCTCTTCCTCATATCAGTTTCAATTTGACTAATACAAAGACCCTCCCCTTAATTCCTGAACCTCTCACATCCTCCAACTGATGCCTACACTCGAGCACTCCCTGTGCAACAAAGCACAAAAGGACACCCCTGACACTACCAAGTGGCCCTTGTCACTTCCTCATAGGTTCAGTCCCCATAGCCCCTTGCATCTGCTCATAGGATACAGCAGTATCACCACTCACCCAATTTCCTGTACGTCCATCTTAAACAATCAGTCCTATTGACTACTTCAAGTGCCAGTTGGAGACTGACATTCAAATCAGTCGAAGACTGATACTAGATCAGTTGAAGACTGATCCCTAATCATTTTTTGAACCGAACCCAATCGGTCCATAATCATATCTTATTGTCCCTAGTGGTGGCTCAGTGTATCGTGTCAGTGTACGAATATAATATAGTGTATCGTGTCATTTTCATGTATGTGTCGTGTCTAAACTCAGATAGAATATAGGTTAAGGTTTACCAGATCTTGGGGTTTATCGAGAGGAGGAGGAGGTCGACGTAGGTGGTTGAGGAGGAGCTCACAGAGGGGGGGTCAGTGGAGGAGGAGCCCGGAGTGGAGGAGGAGCTCGCGGTGAGGAGGAGCCCGGAGGAGGAGGAGGAGCTCGCAGTGGGGGGGAGTCGGTGGATGAGGAGCCCAGAGGAGGAGGAGCTTGTGGTGGCGAGGGGGAGAGATGGTGGCCTCGAGGGGGGAGCGGCAGTCGAGGGGGAGGAGCATTCGATGGGGGAGCGGCGATTGAGGGAGGGAAAAAATTTAGGGTAAAATTTTTGGATTTGGGATGGAGCTGGTCCCGTATATATTAAACAGTTAGCGACGTCATTAAATGACATCGCTAAACGTCGCCAAAATAAAAAAAATGGCGACCCAATAAGTATACGTCGCTGATTACAAAATATAGCGACGTTCAGCGACTTTTCATCAACGTCACTTTCCAACAAATTAATTGTAGTCACTAAACGTCGCTCAATGTCGCTACCTTTTACAATCAGTGACGTTTTACGACATATAAAAAGTACGTCGCCAGTATCAAAAATATTAGCGACGTCTTAACAAAGCGTCGCTAATTTGACTTATTTTGGTAGTGTGAGTCTCCATCATCTGCTGCGTGAAGGCAAAGAACTGTGCCATATCAACTGTCCCCTGAGGCGGTGGTGGCATCCCTTGAACCCCTGGAGTAGTCCTCGGAACCAGTGGAGTACCCCCCAAAAGCTGCAGACGCTCCCACCTGAGCATGAACAAGAGGTACTGTGGTCCCAGGGTCCTAATGAGTCTGACAAGAAGTGGCAGACCTCTCAGTGGTATCCCTTAGGCCAGAGCGATGCGATCGTGTCTCCACCATCCTGAAGACAGATCAAACAAAGAATCAATTACTGAGAAAAAAGTGATATAATCAAAGGAGGACAGTTTATTTCAAAAGAAGGCAATTAGCAGCAAGAATTAGATAAGAGTTTTCCTAATGTGATTGAGTACCTTAACTTATATCCTATATCCTACTGTATGCTGTAGTGATACTCTAGTTCGAGTACCACTACAAAATCGTACTAGTTGCAACTAACCTGCATAGGCCACCATTAAAAACGTGTCACAACCAGCACCCAGTGTAAGGACATGAGAAGTGGATACGTCCAGCCTATGCCATAGTGTCGGCAGTACAACGCTATCCTAGGTCACAATATCTAACAATATAACCATACATGTACAATGATATATGCTCCAAAAGGAGGACAATATAAAGGTACAACTCAATCACAGAATCTAAGATAGAATAAAGAGATAAAAACTAATAGTCTCAACTGGGAACTACAATTGAAAGAAATAAGTTTGGATGTTCAAAACAACATTAAAATCCAATTAACTGAAAGTACATCTCAAGACAAAACAATCTAAGTAAGAAACTAGTCTAGAAGTCCAACTAGACAATGGACAAGTCCTCAGCGACTGCTGGATCCTCCTGAGGGTCCAAGTCGCCGGTGTCATCTAAGCCGGTTCCATAATATGTAGTGCAGAACTCCTCATCATCATCGGTATTATTTTTAACAGTCCAATTAAGACGGGAACGAGCACAATACATCTCACGCAGTTCATATCTTGACAGGAAATATAAAGCATGTGATAGATTAAGATACATGAAACGTTGTAAGAAAT
Organism: Iris pallida; assembly: GCA_029216955.1. Classification (NCBI taxonomy): domain Eukaryota; kingdom Viridiplantae; phylum Streptophyta; class Magnoliopsida; order Asparagales; family Iridaceae; genus Iris; species Iris pallida. The sequence goes on along the minus strand of JANAVB010016799.1, from coordinate 2,011,841 downwards.
AAGCATGAAAAGAAAGAGAGAAACTGATAAATGAAGCTATCTATATATGATAATAGAGAACTGTAAGTGACTATGTGATTTAGAGTACAAGATAGACATGTGAACGACTTGACTTGCACATGATTACACTAACAAGTTTGTACATGATTACACTACTTTGAAATTGTTCACATGACTATTTCTACTCCTCCATGCCCCCAATCAATACACAAAGATCTAGACAGGTTATTTTATTATACATGATAGTTTATACATGAAGCTCATGAGATCATGAGAGTACATGAGAGCACATGAGTGTACATGAATAATAAGAGTCCATGAAATACATGATGTTCGTGAAAAGTACATGACATGATGTATTCGATACACCCGAGGGAGATAACATCTCATGTAAAGATCCATATCGTACTAATCCGTGATAACTTCGTGTCAGCATCAAGTAAATTAAACTGTGACAAGAATATAATTCCTAACAAGTATGAAATGGTCAGAGAATGTACTTGTCTGTTATCTCGACTGTCTGATGAGAATAAGAGTCCGAACTGGAGTATCTAAATCCTATTTAGAACAACCATAGGTTACAAAGGGTCTAATATGAAATAGATAAAGTCTATAATGCATTCTAAATGAATCTAGGTCCTTCTAGGTCAAAGTCAATCCTTGGTCAACTCTGGTCAAATCTGGTCAAACCTGGTCAACTATAAGTCAACTAGTCAATCTACCAAATTTTAGGTCAAACACAAGTTATCAAGTCATTCTAAGTCTGTTTGAGTCGATCTGGATCAAGTTTGACTCAAAGTTGACTTTTGTCAACTTGGTCAACTTGCTAGTCAACTCGGCCAATTTAGGCTCATTGGGTCAACCCTAAACTGATTCATTAACCCTTAGACTATATCTTAAAGCAACCACAACATATCCCTATATATATTCATACATTAAATACAATATGTATATGCATATATACATATACACACATAAACATAGGCTTGAAAGGGAAAGGAAAGAGAGTGTGTGCGTGTGTGTTGTGTGAAGGAGGCTCTGTTTTTTATTCAAAATCTCAGAATGAAACACAAAATCTCTCAACTCTACATACATAAGTATATATATATATATATATATATATATATATATATATATATATATATATATATATATATATATATATATATATAAGGAACTATCTATATAGACGCATGTATATATATAAATACAACCAAGTATCTATATACAATAAAAATCAAAACTAACTAACCAAATATAAATTTTAGAATTGAAATCGATATACATATTATACATACAACATATATATATATATATATATATATATATATATATATATATATATATATATATATATATATATATATATATATATCACTTGAAAGTAAAAATAGAGAATAATACCAACAAACTCAGAATCTAATTAACATAATATATACTCAGAAATCTAATTTAATTCTCAGAATAAATCAATTTATAACAAAATCGATTCAAAAAAATATATATCAACCGAACCCGAAAATCCAACTCAATGCTCAAAACGCACAATACTCAACTAGAACCGTGAAACTTGGCAAACACGAAGGTGTATACGTGTGTGACATGCTCGGGTACTCATGGGGTCGAACTCGTGTCCATATCGTGTCCACGGAGTGCGTATCGGAGAAACCCGAATATGCGTGTATTGACAAGTGTACGTGCACGTGCGTTTCGCTCGATTGAATGCCACACGCAACACGAGGAGCCTCGTGGTCGTGGACGTAGCTAGGTGGGGTCCAGGTCCAGGTCTAGGTCTAGGATACACTGATATGACACCATGTCGCATCCACGTGTCGTAGGACACTCGAACCCACACGGCTATGCGCACGCACGGCCTCGTGGGCGCGTGTCCAGCCCCGTGGTTGGCGGCACGAGCCACGTCGTGTCTCGACGATGGGTCCCTGGGTAGCCTAGGTTTAGGGCATCGTGCTCGTGCTCCTGGAATGGGTCCTCGTCGCGTCGTGCTCGCATACGAAGGCCGTGTCAGCGACAAATTCTGGATCGTACACAGTGCTGGTTGAACCGTACGCGTTGGATTTCTCTGCGCACGCTTCACGAAACATCGTGAAATTCTGGTTGAACCGTGTCCGTGTCCGATTCGGACACTAAAATCGTGTTGAATCAAGATCCGTCTTCACGAAAGATATTTCAAATGATAACAGCAATAAATTCGTAAAAAAAATTGAAAAATACCAACTTTCAGTTCTAAGTGGCATTTCGTCGAACACGTGTTCCATAGGACTTACACGTGTCCGATACGGCTATCAAACGAATACAAAAATATACCAAACTTCATGCACAGGTCTGGGGTTCCTACATGGATGCATCTACGAAGAAAAATCAGAAATAATAAGTATTTAGAGGGGTTTGCCTATTGAGAGTCAACATCTCAATGCAACAAGCCTCCAAACGCATCGATACCGATTTCCTCCGGTCCAACGCCTTCGATCCCTCGCTAGCAAGTCTCCAACAGGTTCCTCTCCTCCCAACGGTCGCAACGCACTTCATTTGAAAGGATTTGGGTGAGAAACGAGAGAAATGGACTTTTGGAGGAGAAGGGAAAAAGTAGAATTTTTTGAACTTGTGACGGCTACTAGGTTTTCTCTCAATGAGAGGGGGACTACTGTGTTTGGCCGGCCAGGGGGTATGGAGATTAGGGTTAGGGTTTGGTCATGGGCCAAACACTCCTCAAGTTGCTTAAAAGTCCAATGACAAAAGGCTAAAAAGGATATATGAAAAATGACTTAGAATGATTTAAATGATTCCTAAATTGGACAATAGCTCTAAATTAAAATCTAAAAAGCCAATTAAGTCTCTAATTACATTATTAGGCTTCTAATCATGGTTGACTAAGGTTATACCACCTTCTACTACCAAAACACCAATCAAAGCCACACACCAATTAATTTAATTAATAAATTAATAAAAAAATCAAATTAGTACACAATGACTAAAATACCCCTAATTAGAAAAAGTGAGTGTGATAAATCTACCCTTCTTAAAATAATTTCGTCCTCGAAATTAAAGACAAAACTGAACAGATGGAAAGGATAAAAAAATCATACCTCAAGACTAAAACAGATAAGGGTATTGCTCGCACATCTCATCCTCTCTCTCCCAGGTAGACTCACCTGGAGAGTGATGCCTCCATTTCACGCGAACCAAGGGTATTGTCTAGTTCCTCAGCACCTTCTTCCAACGATCCAGAATCTCCACAGGCTATTCTGGATAACTAAGAGTATGGCCCACCTCGATCTCGAACGATCCAGTACATGGCTGGATCTGCTACATACCGTCTCAAATGTGACACATGAAATACATTGTGGACTCCCTCTAAAGCGGAGGACAAGTCCAGTCTGTATGACACGTCACCGACTCTTCCGCTGATAACGAAAGGTCCGATGAAGCACGGACTAAGCTTTCCACCTACTCCAAAGCGAATAGTGCCACGCATCAGAGATATCCTCAGGAACACCAGATCTGCAACCTAGAACTAACATGGTCTCAAAATTAACTAAAAAAACCACATGATCAAACAAAAATTACAAAACAAATAAAATCCTAATACTAAGTCTAAGCTGTACCTCAAACTGCAAAGGTCTTCGGTGGCTATCGACCCAATGCCGCTGTCTGTCCTGCGCCACGCGAAGTCAATCTCGGATGAGCTTCACCTTCTCAGTTGAGTCAACAACCATTTCAGGTTCCAACAAAGCTTGCTCTCCAATGTCATCCCAAGACAAGGGAGTACGAAATCTACGCCCGTATAATGCCTCGAATGGTGACATCCCAATACTGGCCCAAAAACTGTTGTTGTATGCAAACTCCACCAAATGCAAATAATCCTCCCAGGAACCTCCAAAATCTAGGACTCAAGTCCGTAGCATATCCTCGAGTGTCTAAATAGTCCTCTCTGATTGCTCGTTCGTCTGAGGGTGATATGCAGTACTAAATTTGAGCTGAGTGCCCAAAATACAGACTCCGCCAGAAATAGGAAGTAGAGCGTCTATCTCGATCCAAGACAATGCTCACCGGAACTCCATAAAGTCTGACAATCTGATGCACGTATATCTCTGCTAACTTCTTTGTCGACAAACCCACTTTGAAAGGCAAGAAATGGGCCGATTTTGTCAAACTGTCTACGATGACCCAAATCGCACCTTTTTTTCCTGATGTACGTAGCAATCCTGAAACAAAGTCTATCGTAATGTGCTTCCACTTCTACTCCAGAATGGGCAATGGCTGTAACAGTCCTCCTGGCCTCTACCTCTCTACCTTAACCTGCTGACAGACTAAACATCTGGCTACGAAGCGTGCTATCTCCCGTATCATCTCATACCACCATACACGCTCCTTCAGATCCCTATATATCTTATTGGCACCTGGATGCATAGAGTACTGAGAACGATGGGCCTCATGCATAACCTGCTCCCGAAGGTCTCCACTAGGCACACACAGTCTGGAACCGTGCCTCAAAGCGCCATCCTCTGCAATGACAAACTCATCCATAAGTCCTGCTCGAGCCTGCTCTCGAATACACCATAGAGTAACATCGTTGAACTGAGCTGACTTGATCCTCTCCATCAAGTTCGACTGAATCCGTAGTCCCCACATCTGCATCTCAACTTCCGGTACTATCACCTTGATCCCCAAGTTCTCCAAATATGCTAATAAGTGACGATCCATCGTTAAACACATAGCTACCGGATATCTACTTACGGCATCGGCAACCATGTTTGCCTTCCCTGGATGATACTATCATGAAATGTCGAAGTCCTTCATCAACTCCAACCATATCCTCTGCCTTATGTTGAGCTCCGTCTGTGTAAACACATACTTCAAGCTCTTGTGGTCTACGAAGATCTCCACACGCCCTCCATATAGATAGTGCTTCCACAACTTAAGAGCAAAGATAACTGCCACCAACTCCAAGTCATGGGTAGGGTAGTTCTTCTCATGCAGACGTAATTGTCTGGATGCATAGGCAATCACCTTCCCATGCTGCTATAAGACACAACCCAGAACCTTCCCTGAGACGTCATTATAGATAGTGAACCCGCCTGATCCTGATGGCAATGTCAGAATCGGGGCTGTCGTCAGTCGTTTCTTCAACTCATCAAAAGCAACCTGACATTCCTTTGACCAGATAACTCTGTGTCTTTTCGGGTCAGCCTAGTCAATGACTCTGCAACCCGGGAGAAATCCAGAACGAACCTCCTGTAGTAGCCTGCCAATCCCAGAAAGCTCCTGATCTCTACAACTGAACTCGGTGCTGTCCATGCCTCAACTGCTCTGATCTTCTTCAGGTCGACTGAGATCCCATCTCCAGTCACAATATGACCTAGGAAATCAACTCGATCTAGGAAAACTCACACTTTAAGAGCTTGCCATAAAATTGCTTCTTCCTGAGAGTCTCCAGAACTACTCTCAAGTGCTCTGCGTGCTCTTTTGGGGTCTTCGAATACACCAAAATGTCGTCGATGAACACCACCACGAACTTCTCTAAGTACTGGTGGAACACCTTGTTCATCAGGTTCATGAACACCGCCGGGGTGTTAGTTAACCCAAACGGCATCACCATGAACTCAAACTGGCCATACCGTGTCCTGAATGCTGTCTTCGGAATGTCCTCCTTCTTCACCTTCACTTGATGGTAACCTGACCTCAGATCAATTTTGGAGAATACCTTCGCTCCGTTCAACTGATCGAACAGATCATCGATCCTCGGCAGTGGGTACTTGTTCTTGATCGTGAGGTTGTTGAGTGTCCTGTAGTCGATACACATCCGTACCGACCCATCCTTCTTCGGCACAAAGAGTACTGGTGCACCCCATGGTGAAGAACTCGATCGGATGAAGCCTTTGTCCTGTAACTCATCCACCTGCTTCTTCAACTCCACTAGCTCGATGTTATTCACTCTATAGACGTGCTGAGATATCGGCTCTGCGTCGGGCACCAAATCTGTAGAGAACTCTGTAAAACCCCTAAATTTTTGGAAATATTTTTTTTTGTTATTTAAAAAGACCGAAAAATGAATTTATGTAATTTATGATTTTTTTTATTAGGAATGACCTTATCCATTGTTGAATTTTGGAACACAAGACTACCATGAATTTTGGCACGGAAGATGTAACAGTGTGTCTTGATTAGTGAACTAGCCATGCTAGGGGAAGCCTTGCCATGGGGATGACCGAACTAGAAAAACCAGGCCGAGTGGTGTAATGACTCATTTAAAATATTTTATGTAACTAGTATTTTATTTAATGATTTTATTGACCCGGTTGGACCAAACCAGCCCGAACTAGGCCCGGACCAAACCCAGACCCAAGTAGGCATGTTGTGTGACCGAGACAACCCTGTAGCCCTATTTTATGTGTGTACATATACTTTCTAAATTATTTTAGAATTTCATGTACAATTTTAAATTATTCAATTGTTTGTGCAATTATTTTATTATTAAAATAATGTTTCCAATATTTGTACAAATTTTTCGGACCCAAATAAGGGTGTGCGGTATAAGCCCACCAAAACCCCCATTTGACTATTTAATATTTTATTATTATTAATGTTATTTTTTTTATGATTAAATAATGTTAATATTATTAACTGTTGCCTTCTACAGAAAATTGAATTTGTATATATGTATGTACATGTGTTCAAATACAATAATTATTTGAATAGATAATATTAAATTATTATTTAAATTTGTGGGGATTTTATGGTACATTTAGATATATACATAATAGATATAGATATATATAAATATTTATATAAAAGATTTACTAAAGAATAAGAAAAAGTAAAAAAAAAATATATATATAAAGCAATGGGTGGTCGGCCCCACCCGACCACCACATTAAGAAGGAGCAGCAACTTAGTTGCTCACGGAAAGAAAGGGGGGAAACAACCCACAACAAAGCTACAGAACATGTGGCCGACCCCTTACACCCTTTCATCCTATAAATTTTTAGTTTAGTTTAAACCCTAACTTCCTCCCATTCTCCTCCTTCCTTCCCTCTCTCCTTCGCTCACCACAAACCCTAACCCAACTCGAGCTCCTCAGGCCCCTCTACGTGCACGTCAGCCCCGTCCCGCGAAGGACGACGACACCACGACAACAACAACTCATCAGAAATCAACATCAAGGTATCCCGCTTCCCCGATCGAATTCTCTGTCAAATCAAATCCATTTTTGGATCCGTAAATTCGTGTAGCAAGCACTCATGACCCTCTTCGAGATCCCCCAGGTGGATTTCGACATGGCCATCCAACTTGCTCAAAAAATCGAGACGAAGTTGGAGAAAAACTATTTTTTTCTGGTATATTAAAAACTGTTTCAAAATACCAACTTGTCGACCACTTTTCTTTCTGTACAATAGGATTTTGTAGAAAATAATTGAAGGCAGTCAAAGACAACATAACCGAGATTGTAACGCACCTTCTGGATTCATTTTTCATCTTGTGTGTAAAAAGTAACACGTTAAAATTTCACGAAAAATTGTAAATTCTTTTTTCAAAAAGTAGAAAAACACCCCGATACGGCGTCCATCCCGACAAACCGGGCGACGAGGTCACGCACTATATGAATCGAAAGACGTGTATGGATGTTGTCGACATGTTGAAACTGACAGAACCCGATTTTGTTGCATGTGCGCGACGAAATCAGTGCGTATCCGTCGAGATACCCCCGTATCGATCCTTTGCAAATTAAGTCACAACTTTGTGCACACTCATCAAATCGCGACAAAACTTACGCCATTGGACTCGAAATATTTTTTTGGTCCTATGAGCCAAGTTTGGTTCAATTCTGAGAAGGTTGATCGGGACGCCATTTTAGCGGGCCCACAATCCCACTCAACGGGCGATTTTGTGCACGACCCACCGGAATCCAAAATTGGACATACCGTTGGGTTCATCTCATCAAAACAAATCCGTAGACATGTAATTTGACGACTTTAGAGACCGTAGATATTGGCACACATTTCGGTGCAAAGCGGGTCCAACGGCGGACATCGTTTTGACCCGAAATTACGATTTTGCCCCTATTCCAGAATTTAACTTTTGGACAGGCATTTCAAAGGCATATCTTATATTCCAAAATCGTTCGTGATGTCTGTTATAGCATCCGAAGTCATCGACGGGATTTGGCTTTTTATTGCTTCGTTTATTTGTCGGTTCGAGCTACTGAATTATTCCATTTTGCCCATAACCTCAGGCAAGATACCTTGCCATTATACTGTTTATATTCAGTTTGTATTTTATTACATATCGTTGTTCATTTATTTCCAGTTCCTACAGTTCTTGATTTACTGTCTGCTCAGTGATATTAGATGTACTTATTATTATCCTTTGACTGCATATGGACTTAGAGTTAAGAGACTACCGTCTGTAGTGTATCACGTATACTTCGACATAGTTGTACCACGAGGGTGTGTGAGACGAGTAGCATGTAGAGGTTCTTGTGTGTGGGCTGATCCCCCATCCGCATGCGTTAGGGCTAACTGCTAATAGAGGCATGTTAGGAGACTTAGCAGTTAGTAGAGGTATATGAGACATGGATGTGACTCTGTTAGGCATTGGGTGGAAAGAACAGTTCCTTAACGTATGGGCCAAGTATGCACTTCCCTATTGCCGGTTATCTCCGTAGGAGATACGGTCCTGGATCCTGATACCTGATTTACTGCTGGCCTCTGACATTCAATGAATGTTATGCTTTGAGGTCCCTGGTATCCTGATGGGACCATACCTGAGATTACTGCTACTGAGCCAGAGTGTCCATGCATTGAAGGTTTGTTCTTATTGCATAAGCACATTAGAATGGTCAGGTAACCCTCGTCAAATTTTATATCACCCCATTCCATTAGTAGCTTGGGACAATGTCTCATCGTGGCATAGTGTGCTACCCCTTGTCCTTGTTTGGTTGTAGGGGTAGTCCACTATTTCGATGATGAGGTATTGGATCTTGTTACGAGTGGGACTATTTGCTTTACTTGTGATTTATGACATGGTATATATATTCAGTTATGTGGCATGTTCTTTATGTATCTTGTTACGTCCCTCTGAGGACCTGGTTATCTCTCCAGGTGTGTGTGCTTCTGTGATACTGTAGGTATTCTAGCCGAGGTCGCGATCTTCTCTATTCATTCGGAGATGACGTGTCTTGGGTCTTCCTTTGATACTCCCGCCAATTTATTTCAGTTTCATGTATATTTTTTCTTACTTGTTAGTAGTGGATTTGTCTCCGCCCAAAATATTGTACAAAGACTTATTACAGTTGATTATATGATATCTTTTATTCTTCATTTGTGGATGAGATTAGATTACGCTTGGTTTACTGTATTTACAGCTTATGTATTCATACGAGATTTCTATATATTGGAGTATACTTTGTATGTATGCAGCTGGCATGGATACGTACCTAGTCCTAAGTATTTTGGGACTGGGGCGTTACATGTTTTTGTGGTGGCCCATGCAGGTCGAGTTTGTCACTTCGGTTACGTTACTGTACCGATGTGAACCTGCAACATAGGATTAGAATCTAGGAATCTCATCCATACAGCTTGACCTCTTCCCTTGGTTTCAAATTCTGAACTCTTGTTTGACCTCCTTGAATTGCATCTTGCTTGATTCCTTTCTACCGTTGATTCTTATTTTCGTGCTTAGTGTCAACTAGGAAGATGACTATACTAGTATATGCTCATAGGTCAAACACATTTGGCTATAATGGTTATATTGGCAATTGGAATACATTCAAGACTCTAATTGAGTTAAAAAGGCTTTTTAGTGAGATTTAATGATTAGTAATTGGTAAAGTAGGATATTACCACGGAAATTTTTAACCTTGAGATTTCTAAATAGTAAACACTAGAGGATTTATAGAATTTCATACTTGGTTTAAGAAATTGATTGATTTTCAAGATTTGATATTTATGATTTATTGGGTTATTGTTATACATTCTTGCACAAGTAAAAAATTGATTTGCTTTTCGAGTTGTGATATTTATGAGTTTTGGGTGATAGATATACATCTTTAAACAAATATAAAATTTATTTGATTTTTGAGTTTTGATGTTTATAATTTATTGTATTATAGTTATACACCTTTGAACAGTTATAAATTTGATTTGAAAATGATCTTAGCTTTTAAAAATGGCCATAGGAATTATTTAAATTTGAGTTGTACACCTTGCAATTTTTGTGTTTATTAAATTTTGAATTTTAAGTGGAAGTAATGACGGTAAATTTTGGTTTAAAATATATGAAAGTTATGAAAATGATTTTTGAGAAAATTTTATTTTAAATGATGTCCTATGATTGAGTATTTACAAATCTATTTAGATTTTTGGTTAAAAAAGATTTTGACTGATAAGATTATTTGAAAATTTAGTTTAATGAGGGATTGCTATTATTAAAAATTTTGGGAGAATTTCGAAGGATGTGATGGAAAGTTATTCTGATTGATTAAAGGAAGTTACCATTTTAAAGTTGTGATTTGTTGGAATAACTTAGCATGAATAGAAGTTAAAATTGATGAGATCATTGAACTTAATTTTTGAGATTGCTTTTAATATGCTAAGAGTTTTATTATGAGTTATTTGAAAATTTTAGAATGTTAAATTTTTGATTGATTGTGAAATTTTTATGGATTCGTAAATTATGAACTCTTGAGTTAAATAGTTGAATTTAAACGTTAATTTTGGAAAAGGTTAGTAGTAACGTGATAAAAATTTGCTTTGAGATTTATGAAAGTGATTTAAATTTTTTTTCATGATAAGTTTGAACGGCTTGGAGTGAATAAAAATTTTGGTGGTTTATTTTTGAAACCTTTGGAGGAAACTTGAGTTAAAATTTTAATGGTAGGCCATCAAGATAGCTCTAATAAGATAGATGTACTCCACACTAATTGCCATGTCACTTATGAACATGATAGTAGTATATACACAAGTGTTGTTAGTCATCTACCCAGCAATGTGACTGTATTTCTACCTCGACTTACTCGACCTTCCTTCAATTCTAGATCTTTTAATTGCGACCTTCTAACCTATTTGCAATTTGAATAATGAGTTAATGGTTCCTTAACTGTATTCATCTAATGGACTATCTTCTCTCTAGAACTATGTCCCTAAATGATTTTATTGGATTCTCTAATTAATTTTATTTCATGCTTTAACTTGATCTTCTTTATTCTTGTACATTAATCACCTCGTGAACTCCTACTTTCGATTTTTGATCTTCTGGCGCCCCTACCGTGACTTGTATATTTTGAGTACAACACTAAACTTTTCCACTCAACAAATTTCGTATGTAAGACCTAGACGAGCTTACCTTCATATAGATATATCATGTTCCACCAAAATACGTCTCCTTGTACTCTATTTTCTTAATATGACTTTCTGGTCGAAATGTCTAATCTATAACCTCTACCATGACACCAAAATACTTTCCGACTTCAATTAAGAGATCCAACCTTGACTCAATCCCTTAACCCGATATGTGAATATGTTCTACTTAATTCCCTAAATGCTAACCTTGTGCTTTATCTTGATTGTTTGACCCGTTGTCCCATCACACTACTAGTTTAACTCTTGTAAGTTGGGTAGAATACCTCACGGCCCAACAAAGTCTTTGTCCTTGTGATCCACGTTGATAAGTTTGCTTAGACTATAATTTCAGAGGACCCTAACTTAGCTACTCAACCAAGCCAACTGTATAGGCCCAAACTTCGGGCGAGCCTTGATTTTAAAAGATCTTGGACTATTTAAAATTTCCTTCATCAGTACCTCCCTTGCTCATATTTTGACTATCTCATGCTGCTAATGTATCTTCAGTTTTGCAAGCTTATTTCTCTACCAAGCTTCATGACATATTTTATTGGGTGCACCTACTAACATATTGTCTAATCAGAACCGGTGCATGATGGTCTGATCAACCTATTGCACTTTGGTTCGCTTATCAAATATTATTCTACGTGGATGGAGACATAGTAAACTTGCCTTAGAGTCTCATCTGCGACAGCCTTGGCAATTCTTTTTTGAATTATATTCACCGCCTATGAACCCCGTAATTCGTACTCAATATATAACGCCGTCTTTGAAACCTTTGTTGTTCTTGTCTTTTACTTATTTTGGAAAGACAAGGCACTGTACTTGCTAAGATAGACTCAAGGTATCATCTTTGGTTGCCCAATCGGTTAATTATACACAAATGTAGATAGCCACCGACCGACTCATGTGGCTATATCCTCGCCTTTAGCTACTCCTCATTTCCTCAACCCTAGAAGTGTTAGCGTGCCCTTCCAATTATTCTTGATGCACTCGAGAATGATTCTAATCGTTCACTTAAATCAAACTCTCAACCAAGACGATTAGTATCCAGTTTTTCCTCTAAGAACCATATTCCCCAAATGTCTAATTATTCTCTTGATCTACTAAATTTCTCACTATTTTATTTGGGTTATCAAATTTTGTCACCTTCATTAGCAACCCTTATTCAATTCCATAACCATGATATATTTTGTATATATCGACTCCACAATTTTCTATTGGACGGTGGTGTTGAACGACGTTTTATCGCCTCCTCCAAAATTTAATCGCATTTTGGTAATTGATAAACTCTTGATATCCCTCAACCCTACCTATCCTATTATTCCTAAATTTCGAGGACGAAATTCTTGTAAGTTGGGTAGGATGTAAAACCCCTAAATTTTTGGGAATATTTTTTTTTGTTATTTAAAAAGACCAAAAAATAAATTTATGCAATTTATGATTTTTTTTATTATTATGAATGACCTTAGCCATTGTTGAATTTTGGAACACAAGACTACCAAGAATTTTGGCACGGAAGATGTAGCAGTGTGTCTTGATTAGTGTACTAGCCTTGCTAGGGGAAGCCTTGCCATGGGGATGACCGAACTAGAAAAACCAGGCCGAGTGGTGTAATGACTCATTTAAAATATTTTATTTAACTATTATTTTATTTAAAGATTTTATTGACCCGATTGGACCAAACCAGCCCGAACTATGCCCGGACCAAACCCAGGCCCAAGTAGGCATGTTGTGTGACCGAGACAACCCTGTAGCCCTATTTTATGTGTGTACATATACTTTCTAAATTATTTTAGAATTTCATGTACAATTTCAAATTGTTCAATTATTTGTGCAATTATTGGTATTTTATTATTAAAATAATGTTCCCAATATTTGTACAAATTTTTCAGACCCAAATAAGGGTGTGCGGTATAAGCCCACCAAAACCCCCCATTTGACTATTTAATATTTTATTATTATTAATGTTATTTTTGTTATGATTAAATAATATTAATATTATTAACTGTTGCCTTCTATGGTAAATAGAATTTGTATATATATATGTACATGTGTTTAAATACATTAATTATTTGAATAGATAATATTAAATTGTTATTTAAATTTGGGGGGATTTTATGGTACATTGAGATATATACATAATAGATATAGATATATATAAATATATATATATATATATTTTTTAGATTTACTTAAGAATAAGAAAAAGTAATATATATATATATATATATATATATATATATATATATAAAGCAAAAAATATATATATATAAAGCAATGGGTGGTCGGCCCCACCCGACCACCACATTAAGAAGGACCAGCAACATAGTTGCCCACTGAAAGAAAGGGGGGAAACAACCCACAACAATGCCACAGAACATGTGGTCGACCCCTTACACCCTTTCATCCTATAAATTTTTAGTTTAGTTTAAACCCTAACTTCCTCCCATTCTCCTTCTTCCTTCCCTCTCTCCTTCGCTCACCACTAACCCCAACCCAACTCGAGCGACCCAGGCCCCTCTACGTGCGCGTCAGCCCCGTCCCGCGAAAGACGATGACACCACGGCAACAACAACTCATCAGAAATCAACATCAAGGTATCCCGCTTCCCCGATCGAATTTTCTGTCAATTCAAATCCATTTTTAGATCCGTAAATTCGTGTAGCAAGCCCTCATGACCCTCTTCGAGATCCCCCAGGTGGATTTCGACATGGCCATCCAACTTGCTCGAAAAATTGAGACGAAACTATTTTTTCTGGTATATTAAAAACTGTTTCAAAACACCAACTTATTGGCCACTTTTCTTTCTGTACAATAGGATTTTGTAGAAACTAATTGAAGGCAGTCAAAGACAACATAACCGAGATTGTAATGCACCTTCTGGATTTATTTTTCATCTAGTGTGTAAAAAGTTACACATTGTTAAAGTTTCACGAAAAATTATAAATTCTGTTTTCAAAAAGTAGAAAAATACCCCGATACGGCGTCCATCCCGACAAATCGGACGACGTTGTCGTGCACTATATGTATTGAAAGTCGCGTATGAATGTTGTCAACGCGTGGAAACTGACGGAACCCGATTTCTTTGCATGTGCGTGACGAAATCAGTGCGTATCCGTCGAGATACTCCTGTATCGACCCTTTGCAAATTAAGTCACAACTTTTTGCACACTCATCAAATTGTGACGATTGCGCCATTGGACTCAAAATATTTTTCTGGTCCTATGAGCCAAGTTTGGTTCAGTTCTGAGAAGGTTGATCGGGACGCCATTTTAGCGGGCCCACAATCACACTCAACGGGCGATTTTGTGCACGACCCACCGGAATCCAAAATTGGACATACCGTTGGGTTCATCTCATCAAAAAAAATCCGTAGACATGTAGTTTGACGACTTTAGAGATCGTAGATATTGGCACGCATTTTGGTGCAAAGTGGGTCCAACGGTGGACATCATTTTGACCCGAAATTATGATTTTGCCCTTGTTCCAGAATTTAACGTTTGGACAGGCATTTCCTAGGCATATCTTATATTCCAAACTCGTTCGTGATGTCTGTTGCAGCATCCGAAGTCATCGGCAGGATTTGGCTTTTTCTTGCTTCGTTTATTTGTTGATTCGAGCTACTGGATTATTCTCTTTTGCACATAACCTCAGGCAAGATACCTTGCCATTATACTGTTTATATTCAGTTTGCATTTTATTACATATCACTGTTCATTTATTTCTAGTTCTTACCGTTCTTGATTTACTGTCTGCTTAGTGATATTAGATGTACTTGTTATTATCCTGTACTGCATATGGACTTAGAGTTAAAAGACTACCGTCTGTAGTGTATCGCGTATACTTTGACACAGTTGTACCACGAGGATGTGTGAGATGAGTAGCATATAGAGGTTCTTGTGTGTGGGCTGATCCCCCATGCGCATGCGTTATGGCTAACTTCTAATAGAGGCATGTTAGGAGACTTAACAGTTAGTAGAGGTATATGAGACATGGATGTGACTCTGTTAGGCATTGGGTGGGAAGAACAGTTCCTTAATGTATGGGCCAAGTATGCACTTCCCTATTGCCGGTTATCTCCGTGGGAGATACGGTCCTGGATCCTGATACCTGATTTACTACTGGCCTCTGACATTCGATGAATGTTATGCTTTGAGGTCCCTGGTATCCTGATGGGACCATACCTGAGATTACTGCTACTGAGCCAGAGTGCCCATGCATTGAAGGTTTATTCTTATTGCATAAACACATTAGAATGGTCAGTTAACCCTCGTCAAATGTCATATCACCCCGTCCCATTAGTAGCTTGGGACAATGTCTCATCGGGACATACTGTGCTACCCCTTGTCCTTGTTTGGTTGTAGGGGTAGTCCACTGTTTCGATGATGAGGTATTGGATCTTGTTACGAGTGGGACTATTTACTTTACTTGTGATTTATGACATGGTATATATATTCAGTTATGTGGCATATTCTTTATGTATCTTGTTACGTCCCTCTGAGGACCTGCTATCTCTCCAGGTGTGTGTGCTTCTGTGATAATGCAGGTGTTCTATCCGAGGTCGCGATCTTCTCTATTCATTCGAAGATGACGTGTCTTGGGTCTTCCTTTGCTACTTCCGCCAATTCATTTCAGTTTCATGTATATTTTTCCTTACTTGTTGGTAGTGGATTTGTCTCCGCCCAATATATTGCACAAAGATTTATTATAATTGATTATATGATATCTTTTATTCTTCATTTGTGGATGAGATTAGATTACTCTTGGTTTACTACATTTACAGGTTATGTATTCATACGAGGTTTCTATATATTGGAGTATACTTCGTATGTATGCAGCTGGCATAGATACGTACCTAGTCCTAAGTATTTTGGGACTGGGGCGTTACAAACTCCATATCTCTATCCGGAGGTAACCCTGGCAACTCCTCCGGAAATACATCTATGAACTCAGCTATCATTGGATGTGTCACGCTCTCCTCCTCTACTGAAACTTCGCAGAAGACTCCACTGCTCTGCTCCGCCTCCCGTTTGGTGAACTCGAACTCTGGCACTCCTGGCACTATGAAAAGAACTCTACCATCACGACAATCTATACTGGCATGGTGCCTGCTCAACCAATCCAATCGAGTTTAATATTGTAATTCGGTAATGGCATTACGAGTAGGCTTACATCCAGTTCTCGGCCTCCCAAAACTACTCTCCGATCCTTGCAAATATCACGGACGAGGATGATACCACCCCCAGTCGTGATCTTGCAAGTCCTTGGCAACGATTCAGAAGAAAGCTGGTGTCTAATAGCAAATGATACAGACACAAAACTATGGAAAGCCCACGAATCAAACAAAGCGAATGCAGAAAATGAGTCGAGAAGAACAGAACCTGCTATAGATCTTCGACTGCCTCTGCATCCTCGGCTGACATGGCGAAGGCTCGTCCCTGCTGACCTCCTCTAGTCTTCTGCTGGTGCTGGATAAACTTCTACTGCTGGATCTGCAATGGTCCCTTCTGCTGACCCGCCGGAGCCTTGGCTCCTACTCCCTGAGCTGTACATCCTGAAGACATGGGACAGTCCCTCAGCTGGTGCTCTACTGAACCACAAACTAGGCACTTTCCTAGCCTCTTCCTATACTAGTTCCACACATGTCCTGGCTTCTTGCAGAAAGTACAACTGATGACTTACTACTGTCTAGGTGCCTGTTGTATCTGCTTCTGCTGGAAAGGCGCACGACCTTGACTTTGGAACTGCTGCTGCTGAAACGGCTTCTGCTGATGTGGCTACTGATAAGGAGGCCTCTTGGCTCGGCCTCCACTGTCGCCGGCTCCATATGAATCACGACCTCTCTTCTGCTTCAGTTCGAGGTCGTCCTCCGCTGCCATAGCTCCCGACAAAATCTCCTCAAAAGTAGCATTTTTTTCGCTTTTGGTCAAGGACTTGACTTCCTTGACCAAACCCTTCCTGAACCTCCTAGCCTTCGCCGTCTCGCTAAGGCCCTCCTCTACTGTCTGGTTCCCCTGAACCAGGTTCTCGAACTGCGTCTCCAAGGCGTCAAGTGATGTGTCGGGGAAGAACTTCTCCTTGAATAGCTTCTTGAAAGTCTCCTAAGTCTGTCCCTCTGTACCAACTCCATTCCAACTCTAGTGACGTCGGTGGAGTTGGTGTCGCGGTAGAGTCGGTGTCGATAAAGAAGGCGAAGTCGACGACGATGAAGGCGCACCCGAAGGACAATAATGCTCCAACCCTGCTAGTCGCTGGTGGTATAAATACATGGTAGATAACAGTCTCGTACTGCTATAACCATCGAATCCTACATCAACGTCAGCCTCTCGCCTATGGACAGCTGTGATGCCTACAGATCCATCATGCTGCGCTCTGTCGACACTCTAAGATCAGTGATGCCCCGCTCTGTCCTCTCAGTCATATCCCTGGGCTCCATAATACTGCGGTCAAGCGTATCCAATCATGCTACGAGCGCAGCATCGTCCGTATAGTGCTGTCCCTGGATCCGTTGTAGCAGCTCGTCACGGACAGACTCCACCATCTGCTGGACTCGGGCAGACTCCTGGAAGGGATGTGGGCCATGCACACTAGCAGAGGAGGTCCTAGAGGACTGTGTCGCAACTAGGGCGCCACAGGATCCCATACCGTAGTACATACCCCTATGGAGACCACCAGCGCGGTCACCCACAGCTCGTCCTCCGATGGAGTTGGAGCGGGCTACGAGGAAGTACCGGCCTCTCCTGCAGCAGGTGCTGTCACGAACCGATCCCAAATAATTGGGTCGAACCGGATCATGCCCAGCCTGCACCGTTGTGAGACGGCGGCAGTAAGCTGTTCCATTAGCAGGTAATCACAACAACATCTATACATTTATCATAAATGAATATTCGAGAATTTTAAAACTTTTATTAATCAACAAAATGGAATACATCTGTAATTGAAAGTGCTGAAAGGAAATACTGAATTCAAGTCTACAAAAAAATTCCAATAAAAGAAACTCGAATTAAAACGGCAACTAGCTAGAATGGCTGTCTCGTTAGCCTCAGGATCTGCGTCCTCAAAGGGGTCCCCAGTAACACAATAGAATATGGTACTGGGTCATAGTAGCTATTGTGCTATAGCTCAGCAATCATCGGTGACACCTAAAATATTGGGTCTCCAGTCAGGAGGGAGCAAAGTACAATTCATGATAATCTAATAATTGATAGAGTTATGCACTTTTAAACAATTTGAAATAAATAGTTCTCCAGCAGTTAAAATATTGTGATGTGAATAGGTAATGAATATGACCGGATTAGGTTGTACAGTGAATGATATGGCTTATCCCCGTGTGTATGAGGGGTAAGCTAATACAGTTATTATGCTACTTTGGATGTGGTCATACTCATTACACTACTCCCCAGTACCCAACAGTCAATCAGTCAATGCTCTCAGAGAGAGTTCCGTGTTGCATCGTGGTTTAAACTTGCAATAAAACGATTACTAAATAATTGTAAATTAACACAAAATGTACTTGCCTTTTGTTTATGACTGGAAACGATGTTGGTTCCGGGAAGATGCTAGGTTCGTCTCTGATATCCTACAGTTGGAGAACTTGACTTAGAACCAATATTGAGACCATTCTAGGTGTGCTAGTTGCAATTTCTAATAGCAGGTCCTAGTCAAGTTTTAAGTTTGTTTATTTAATCTACTGCTAACGGTTTACGATGCGTACTACGTTGGTTGTCATTTAGTTGGATAGCCAGTTTCTGGTTTAATTGGAAAAATGGTCGTTACCGGTTAATTCGCAAAACTTTGTATTTTTAATATTATACGTATAAAACTACATTTTCTTTCAATGATAAAACGTGGATTTTGTTAACTACCAATATTTTATTCAAGTTATTTTATCGTAAAAATCCTTATTAATTTATACAAAATATTTATTAGCCATTTTGTAACTAAACGCCTAAATACGAAAAATAAAACTAACCAGAAAATAAAGGAAAATCGACCAAGAAAAGAAATGAAAAACCTTGACTACGCAATACAGCGGCACAGCTAACAAAATAGAAATATGGGCTTATGCCCTTACAAACTTTATATAAATAAAATAAGAGAAAATTAGTTAGCTCTGACTAATGTCTCGTATTTTAAATATCGAAAACAAAATTAAAAATAAATTAAATAAAATCTTAGGAGTCTCAGACTTGGTCCAATCGTCACAGTTAGCTAATGTCTCAACGTCCGGGTAAAACCGGTTTCGTTTGCATTTCGCTACGGCACACGGACCGGTACAGTCGTCACCCAAAAATCCGATTTGAAATAATTTCGGAAAACCGATTTGAAATGCTTTTATAAAGTTTTATAAAAATTTGGGCAGCATTTCCTCTATATTCGGGACAACCCAAAACTGGAAAAATGCGCAGACAACTCCAACAATTATCCCATACCAGGGAAAACCCAAAAATTAACTTCCAAAACCATTTTTACACAAAAATTAAATTCCCAGAATAATTTCCGAAGCTTAATCGGAACCCAAAATATAATCGGAAATCCCGAAATGAAATCGGAACACCACAGCACCCAAAATCCAGAAAATACATTTCGGAAAAATCAGAAATAACCACAGAACATCACAGAATCAGTTTCGAAAACTCCGAAACCATTACGCCCACAAAACCGAATTCCCGGGAAGGAATCGGGGACCAATCTCATCATCGACTACCGAAAATGGAACGGGACAAAGGAATTATACCTTGGGTTGCTCGGCTAGAGCTCTCAGATGAAAATATAGAAAATAATCGTGGACAGCAGCGGAATCGAGAGATCGGACAGTGCTGGACCGCGAAAATCTGAACCGCGGGAAGCACGGGAAACTCGAAGAGGAGGCGCTGTCCGATCGGGGAGCAGCCGAGTGGGTTCGACAGGGGAGTCGCGGCCTAGGGCACGCACGGGAGGCGGCTGAGCATCGGCCGAGAGGGGCAAAGGGGCACGGCTAGGCGGGGAGATCGGGGTCGGCCGGAGGCCGGCGGGTTTAGGCGCCGGCGAAAGGGTGCGGGCCGCGCGGGAGGTCCGGCGGAGCGTTGGTGGGCACGGGTCCCGATCGGGGCCGGGCGGAGTTGCTGCCGGAGGTGGGCGGCCGCGCGGAGTGGGGGGGTGGCCGGGGAACGGCGCCGTAGTCGCGGGGTGAGGAAGTTATGGCTGATGGTGGTTGTGGTGTGTTTAAATATGGGAGAGTGGGTTATTAAAAAGAAAGAAAATGAGAATGAGTAAAGAGAGAGGAGTGGTGATGAGTAGTTTTAGGAAAAAGAGGGGAACTTTGTCCAACGTGGGGGGAAAGGAAAGCCAGGTCGTGGGTGTTGGGGGACCGGGTCGGTTCGGGTGGTTTCGGTTTCGGGTAGTGTTAGGAATAGGTTTTCTTTTCCCTTTTTTTACTAAAAATATGACTATAAATAAAATCTAAAGTTAAATAATTACTTAGGGTTTAAGAATGGGTTCAGGAAACGGAACTAGCGTTCGGACTCAGGGTCAGAGTCCGGACTGGTCCAGGCTCGGGTCTCGCAAGCAAAAATCCCAGTTATTATTTTGAAAATAATTTCGAACCCACAATAATAATAATAAATAGTAATAATATTATATAATAATAACTATAATAATTAAACAAAATTACACTACAAAACAATAATTAATAATTCTTAAACTCTGGGTTTCACAGGTGCACTAGTAGCCGTCCGCTCCTTAAGCTGTTGAAACTCGGCCTAGAAAGCATGGATACTCTATAACTTCTAATGTCTAATGTACTTATTATTACTAACTACATGAATATTTATTTGCATGCATATTTACTAAGTTATATCAAAACTAACACGAAGTATTAAAATTAATAAATAGAATTGTAATACTTACATAGGCCTTCTCGGCCCTCTCGTCAATAAGCTTCCCGCCCTTCCGATGTGTTGCCAGGAAGACGGTTACCATATTGGCGTCATCACCCCTATTTACCTGTAATTAAATATATCACATTTTACTAATTAATCGAACTTGCATTAAAATAATATTTCTAAAATAAAAAGACATACCAAACGACGGAAATGTTCCGTCATCGAAATTGACCCACCGTACCACTTTGATCCCTACTTCCTAGCCGCCTTGGCCTTCTCAGACTTTTCCTTGTACCTTGGCTCATCGAATCAAGCCTTCATTACAGTCCACTGATCAGGGGTGATCCAACCTTGGATCGGCTTTCCGGCACGATCACGAGTCTTCTGATTATTAATAGCGTCGCGGATCAGCTTAGCAATAACGGCAGGAAACATCCCCTCGAGTAGCTCGGTCCGGTCTGGTGGATAGAAAAACATAGCCTAGAAGAGTGCAATCCAAATATTTATCAGTTATATATAACATGCATAAATTATATGATTCATGTTAAAAGCAAATAAATTTTAACCTTGAAGCGCACAAACCATCCAAGGACCACCATAATTATTCCTTAATAAGTGGCCTAGGCGTCTCTGTACCGACGGAGGACAATATCTATACAGACATATTATATTCATGAGAAAAGTTAATTTATGATAATTACAGAAAAAATGATAAACCAAAACACTAACTTTGTACCGTCGACCCAGATCTCCGTCCTCGTCTCCTCCGGAGGTGCGCATGCATCATCTGCCCGATACTGGTCGGCCGTCGGCTCAGCCTCCTCCATCTGCTCATCTGTCTCCATCGTCATATCAGCATGAGGAATGCTAGACTCGGGAGCAGTCTCAGGCCTAGAACTACTCGCCCTAGGAGATACGCCATATAGCGTCGTGGCAGGCGAAGGTACTGTCCGATACATAGGAGTACTCGACGACGAGGATCCAGAGCCGGTACCAGTAGGAGGTACCGAAGGAGAACCCCATCCTCTGCCAGTACCAGTAGGAGGTACCGAAGGAGAACCCCATCCTCCTCCACGTCGGGACATGCGGAACGATCCGCGACGACTTGTCATACCTGATAACAACATATGATGATACAAAAAATAATAGAGACTAGAAATATGAAAGTGCAACAAAGACAAGATAATAACCAAGACAACATATGATGATACATTTTACAAGAAACATCTAAGTCCAGATAGTATATTCTACAAGAAACATCTAAGTTCAGATAGTACATTCTACAAGAAACATCTAAGTCAAGATAGTATATTCTACAAGAAACATCTAAGTTTAGATAGTAACCAAGACTAGATAATAACCAACCATATATAATAAGAAAATAAAAGTATGTCTCTCTCAATCATCTTCAGAATATTCATCTTGTTCGCCTTCCTCGAGCTCATCTTCCTCTTCCTCCTCATCCTCATCTTCAAATTCATCTTCGCCTTCGTCGGCTTCGCCTTCCTCTTCGGATAATTCTATATCTTCTACATTAGTCGTGTAATCCGTAACTTCCGTAGAGTCTACATCAACAATATTGGTTACAAGAGGTAGCTCGTCCTCCTGATAAGCTTTTTCGTCAACATCAAAAGTATATCTAGCTTTGGTCTTGCATACTGCCCACCAGTCAGACTTCGTTGCTCTCTGTCTCAGATAAGCTATAAAGTACATGAGCTGAGCCTGAGTTGATAGGACAAATTGTTCGTAGCCTTGATATCTATGCTTGTATTTTATATCCACAAGACCATGCTTGTCAATTTTCCAACCTTGATTTTCAATCGGATCGAACCATTCACACTTGAACAACACGACCTTTGCAGGTTCTCTGCCATAATTATATGTCAACTCCACAATCTTTCGCAAGATGCCAAAGAAATTATTTCCTGGATCGACGTCTTTGTAGTTCGAAGATTTGATACACAAATAACTGTTTTTCGTGGAATTAAGGTCCAGGAAGCTGTCTCTGATCGGAGCATTTATCGACTTGAACCTAAAGCCATTCACACAGTAACTTGGCCATATTTTAATGGCAATAATTGGTCCCTTGGCAAGAGTTCTAATTAATTCAATCTCGGGTAAAATTAGACAATCGACCTGAATACCAAAGAAGAGATATTAAGTTATTTATTACGCAGTTGCATTATAAGAGACCAGTAATTACCGAGCTGCTTATATATTCGCTCAACCAAGAAGGAAAATGATGTCTCATTTCTTGTTATAATGCTTCGTCTGTTAGGTAGGGTCTCACCGACCTCAACTCATCATTATATGTGCTGAAAAACAACGAAGCAACCGCCGATTAGTACAATAATATTAGCTTATACTATTACATTGAGATGACGTAAACTCATCATTAATTACTTACCCCTCTAGCTTCTCCACTTCATCCTTGTCGCAATTGAGTAATATATACAACTGAGCAGCCCTTAGCTCTTCGTCATTCAAATATCTCTTCTTCATTTTTCTCGAAGGCTTTTCGGATGCATTAAATACTTTCAGTATTCCATCATTAGATTCTTGATATCTGTCGTCGTTTCTCGGAGCCCTCGTTCTATTCGTAGCAACATGAGGTTTAAAATACGTTGAGTAGAAGTTTGTAATCTCCTCGAGAATATAGGCTTCACAAATAGAACCCTCGACCCGAGACTTGTTTTTCACCTTCCTCTTTATGTGGTTCAAATGCCGCTCAAATGGGTACATCCACCGATAATCGATGGGCCCACCAATACGTGCCTCGTAGTAAAGATAAATTGGCAAATGCTCCATGGAGTCGAAGAATCCAGGAGGAAATTCCTTCTCGAGCTTGCACAGTGTTACCGTAATATCGTTCTCCTGCTTTTCTAGACGATCGACGAGCAACTTAGTAGAACAAAGATCTCTGAAGAATATGCTAAGCTCGGTCAATGAATCCCAAACAACCTGGGGTAAGAATTCTCGAAATACAACTGGAATTAACCTTTCCAAGAATACGTGACAATCATGGTTATTCATACATGTCAGTTTGTTCTCCTTGAGGTCGACGCATCTTCTCAAGTTCGAAACATACCCGTCTGAAAATTTCAGACCTTGAATCCACCTATAAAGTCTCACTATATCCTCCTTCTCCAGTGAGAAAGTTGTCTTAGGCTGCTTCAACTTCCCATTCCCCTCCTCTATCAAATGCAATACAGGACGTCTACATATTTCTTCTAAGTCTAATCTACCCTTTGGATTGTCTTTCGTCTTCCCCTTTACGTCCGTTACAACATTAATTATGTTGTCAAATACATTTTTCTCGATATGCATGACATCATGGTTATGTCTAATCAGATTGGTGCTCCAATATGGCAGATCCCAGAATATACTCCTCTTCATCCATTTATGAGTGCGACCAAATCTGTCACACTTGTAGCCCTTAGCAGGCTCTTCAATAGCTCTCGATAAATCATTTACCTCTTAATATATCGTGTATCCGGGCCACCTTGGCGGTGGATTAGCCTTCTCCACAACGCCAGTACGAAAAGCATTCATGTTCCTCCGGTCCGGATGATCCTTCGGCAAGAATTGTCGATGACAATCGAAGAAGCACGGTTTGCCTTCGTGTTTCAAACGAAAAGCCTTAGTACGGTCCATGCAATACGTACATGAAAGACGACCATGCGTGCTCCATCCAGGTAACATTCTATAGGCCGAAAAGTCGTTGATGGTCCACATAAGTGCTGCCCGCATCAGAAAATTTTGTTTTCTAGAAACATCGTACGTGTTGGAACCTACTTCCCACAGCTGATTCAACTCATCAATCAATGGCTGTAAATATATATCGATGTTCCTTTTCGGATTGTTCGGACCTGGGATAATAACAGTGAGGAACATATACGAAGTCTTCATGCACATCCAAGGCGGTAGGTTGTACGGAGTGACGATCACAGGCCAACACAAATACTGGGATCCCGAAAGTCCGAATGGGGTAAAACCGTCTGAGCAGAGACCCAATCTGACATTACGCGGATCAGAAGCAAAATCTGGATACTCTCGATCAAAGTGCTTCTATGCTTCTTCATCAGATGGGTGATCCAACACTCCTTCGGTCTGTTCCCGCTTATGCCAACTCATGTTTTCTGTAGTTTTCTTCACCATAAACAACCACTGCAACTGCGGCATCAATGGCAAGTAGTGTATCGAATCCGTAAGCTTCCTTGCACCGATAGACTTTCCTCTACCACTGCCCTTGTAGCGATCAGCACTACAAAATCTGCAGGCATCTTCATCCTTGTCGTCTTTGTAGTACAACATGCACCTGTTGTGACATACATCGATTTTTTCGTATCCCATCCAGAGTGATCTCACCATCCTCTTAGACCGATAAAAGTTTTTTGGCAACTTAGCACCCTCAGGCAATATTTCTATAATCAACTCCATAAGTCAGTTTTAGCAATCTTGCGACATGTTAAAATCGGACTTGATGCTCAAAAATCTTGTAACCGCCTCCAACGGTGAATGATCCTTACAACCATGATGTAATGGAGTCCTTGCATTCTCTAGCAACTCCATAAACTTTGCAGCATCGGCATTCGGTGCCTCCTCAGGTGCATCATGATTGTCTGGATCGAAACTAGGCCCGCCGCATCAAAAACCATGTTCACCAACCCATCGTCGTAAGCAGCGTGGTTGTGGACATCCACATAAGGCTCATACTCCGACGCTAAAGACACAAGTTCTCCGTGCACGCTCCACTGATAGTAATTCGGCGTGAAACCCTTCGAGTATAAATAATATATGGCTTCCACTTCTGGATGATATTTCAAGTTGTGATATATCACACACGGACACTTAATTTTGGTACCGTCCATGTACTGAGGGAACGCCTTGGCAAACTGCAGGAACTGCTGTACACCCTCTATGAATTCATCTCATATACCGTACATGTCATCAGGACGACAGTTGTACATCCACAAACAATTCTGAAGATAGTAATTCATATCCATTTCAAGAAAATTCTGCAAAGATATAAACACTTATTCGATTATATTGTCCAAATGGATGCATAGACTAGTATAGTGGATCCAACCATGACAAGTATAGTAGATCCATGCATACAAGGAGGGTATTGATCACATATCTACACTAATACTCTTCACCTCCGACTAGTATAGTGGATCCAACCATGACAAGTTACGACACATGATTCTCTTATAAGGTAGCTAGCCTTCGCAGGAATCGGTGTTCATACAATGTACAAGAATAATAATGAGGTTTGCACAAGATATCCCAAGATATACAAAGAATAACATCTCATGACGGTATCTAGACAATACCAATCCGTGTGATCAATGTGTCAAATAATCATGGATATCTACACTAAATTCAAGAAACATAGAAAATATCATAAACCAAAAAATTATCAAAGAATGTACTCGTCTGATATCTTGTGTGGAATATCAATAGTGTCTGATACGGTGCCTCGAAGACCTAATTATGAAATATTATATTAATATCATGTTTGAAAATGAAACCAACTCATTCTAGTCCATTTTTAGGCCAAATGGTCAATTCTAGGTCAAATGGTCAAACTGAGTCAAACTTAGCTATTTATAGGTTGTAAGAGTCTATAACCAAGCTATTGGATCTATACCTCTCCTATCTAGGCTATATTAGTTAACACAAGACATGTGTCATATCTATTATGCATTAACACATAGAATATACATGCATTCATATAACACTGGCTATCCCTTATCTAATATAAGTTAAGAGTGGTTACCTTGTCTTAAGCCCTCTTAGTATCACACTCAAACTACCCTCTATACCTACACCCGATATCCTATACATAGACTATATGATTACCAAATTTACCTATTCCTATATGTTAACTTTAACATATAGATAAGATACTCTAGGTCTATTATCAACCATAACATGTATATGGATATCCTATACACAATACGTTAACTTAACCCTTAATAAGTTCATATAGTACCTAATTGAAGACACCACTATACCTATGTATATATATAGGTACACAATATAGGGTATACCCTTCACTGCAGAGATAAGCCCCCATCCTCACTGATGTTTACCACCTCAAGTTGGACTGTTGTCCTAGGGAAGAAAAGAAAACCCCTGCCTAATGCACATAGAGGCCAAGAAAAGGCCATTACCTATAGGGACCTAAGACCCCTGCCTAATTAGTCCTCTCAAAACTTGATTCTCTTCTTCATATCAGTTTTAATTTGACTGATACAAAGACCCGCCCCTTAATTCTTGAACCTCTCGCATCCTCCAACTGATGCCTACACTCGAGCACTCCCTATGCAACAGAGCACAAGAGGACACCCCTGACACTACCATGTGGCCCTTGTCACTTTCTCACAGGTTCAGTCCCCATAGCCCCTTGCATCTGCTCATAGGATACAGCAGTATCACTACTCACCCAATTTCTTGTACGTCCATCTTAAACAATCAGTCCTATTGAGTACTTCAAATGCCAGTTGGAGACTGACATTCAAATCAGTCGAAGACTGATCCCTAATCAGTTTTGGAACTGAACCCAATCAGTCCCTAATCATATCTTATTGTCCCTAGTGGTGGCCCAGATCTTGGGGTTTGTCGAGAGGAGGAGGAGGTCGGCGTAGGGGGGTTGAGGAGGAGCTCACGGAGGGGGGTCGGTAGAGGAGGAGCCCGGAGAGGAGAAGGAGCTCGCGGTGGAGGAGGAGCCCGAAGGAGGAGGAGGAGGAGCTCACTGAGGGGGGGTCGGTAGATGAGGAGCCTGGAGGAGGAGGAGCTCGCGGTGGCAAGGGGGAGAGACGGTGGCCTCGACGAGGGAGCGGCGGTCGAGGGGGAGGAGCAGTTGAGGGGGAGCGGTGGTTGAGGGAGGGAAAAAAATTTAGGGTAAAATTTTTGGATTTGGGATGGGGCTGGTCCCACATATATTAAAAAGTTAGCGTCATCATTAAATAACGTCGATAATCGTCGCCAAAATAAAAAAATGGTGACCCAATAAATATACGTCGTTGAACGTCGCTGATTACAAAATATAGCGACGTTCAGCGACTTCTCATTAACGTCACTTTCCAACAAATTAATTGTAGTCACTAAACGTCGCTCAACGTCGCTACTTTTTACAGTCAGTGTCGTTTTACGACATATAAAAAGTACGTCGCCAATATCAAAAATATTAGTGATGTCTTAACAAAGCATCGCTAATTTGACTTATTTTGGTAGTGTGAATCTCCATCATCTGCTGCATGAAGGCAAAGAACTGCGCCATATCAACTGTCCCCTAAGGTGGTGGTGGTAGCACCCCCTGAACCCCTGGGGTAGTCCTCGGAACCGGTGGAGGAGCACCCCCCAAAAGCTGCAGACGCTCCCACCTGACTAGAAACAAGAGGTACTTTGGTCCCAGGGTCCTGCTGAGTCTGGCGAGACGTGGCAGACCTATCAGTGGTATCCCTTAGGCCAGATCGATGCGATCGTGTCTCCACCATCCTGAAGACGGATCAAACAAAGAATCAATTACTGAGAAAGAAGCGATATAATCAAAAGAGGATAGTTTATTTCAAAAGAAGGCAAGTAGCAGCAAAAATTAGATAAGAGTTTTCCTAAAGTGATTGAGTACCTTAACTTATATCATATATCCTACTATAGGCTGTATTGATACTCTAGTTCGAGTACCACTACGAAATTGTACTAGTTGCGACTAACCTGCATGGGCCACCACTAAAAATGTGTCACGACCTGCACCTAGTGTAAGGCCACGAGAAGTGGATACGTCCAGCCCACGCCATAGTGTCGACGGTAGAACACTGTCCTAGGTCACAACATCTAACAATATAACCATACCTGTACAATGATATACGTTCCAAAAGGAGGACAATATAAAGGTACAACTCAATCACAGAATCTAAGATAGAATAAAGAGATAAAAGATGGATAATAGTCTCAAATGAGAACTACAACTGAAAGAAATAAGTTTGGATGTTTAAAACAACGTCAAAATCCAATTAACTGAAAGTACATCTCAAAACAAAACAATCTAAGTAAAAAACTAGTCTAGAAGTCCAACTAGATAATGGGCAAGTCCTCAGCAACTGCTGGATCCTCCTGATGGTCCAAGTCGCCAGTGTCATCTAAGCCGGTACCACAATATGTAGTACAGAACTCCTCATCATGACCTGTAATATTTTTAACAGTCCAATCAGGACGGGAACGAGCATAATACATCTCACGCAGTTCATATCTTGACAGAAAATATAAAGCATGTGATAGATTAAGATACATAAAACGCTGTAAGAAATAAGCATGAAAAGAAAGAAAGAAATTGATAAACGAAGCTATCTACATATTATAATAGAGAACTGTAAGTGACTATGTGATTTAGAGTACAAGATAGACATGTGAACGGCTTGATTTGCACATGATTACACTAAAGAGTTTGTACATGATTACACTACTTTGAAATTATTCACGTGACTATTTCTACTCTCCTATGCCCCAATCAATACACAAGGATCTAGACATGTTATGTTATTGTACATGAAGCTCATGAGATCATGAGAGTACATGAGAGCACATGAGTGTACATGAATAATGAGAGTCCATAAAATACATGATGTTCGTGAAAAGTACATGACATGATGTATTCGATGCACCCGAGGGAGATAATATCTCATGTAAAGATCTATATCGTACTAATCCGTGATAACGTCATGTCAGCATCAAGTAAATTAAACTGTGACAAGAATATAATTCCTAACAAGTATGAAACGGTCAGAGAATGTACTCGCCTGGTATCTCGACTGCCTAATGAGAATAAGAGTCTGAACTGGAGTATCTGAATCCTATTTAGAACAACAATAGGTTACAAAGTGTCTAATATGAAATAGATAAAGTCTACAATGCATTCTAAATGATTCTAGGTCCTTTTAGGTCAAAGTCAACCCTTGGTCAACTCTGGTCTAACCTAGTCAACCCAGGTCAAACCTGGTCAACTATAAGTAAACAAGTTCATCTACCAAATTTTAGGTCAAACACAAGTTATCCAGTCATTCTAAGTCCGTTTGAGTCGATTTGGATCAAGTTTGACTCAAAGTTGACTTTTGTCAACTTGGTCAACTTGCTAGTCAACTCGGCCAATTTAGGCTCATTTGGTCAATCCTAAATTGATTCATTAACCTTTAGACTACATCTTAAAGCAATCACAACATATCCCTGTATATATATTCATACATTACATACAATATATATATATATGCATATATACATATACACACATAAACATAGGCTTGAAAGGGAAAGGAAAAAGAGTGTGTGCGTGTGTGTTGTGTGAAGGAGCCGTTGTTTTAGGTTCAAAATCTGAGAATAAAACACAAAATCTCTCAACTATATATATATATATATATATATATATATATATATATATATATATATATATATATATATATATACAGAAAAAAAAAAAAATATATATATATATATATATATATATATATATATATATATATATATATATATATATATATATTTTCTGTATATATATATATATATATATATATATATATATATAAAATATATATATATAAAATATATATATATATATATATATATATATAATATATATATATATATATATATATTTTTTTTTTTTTAATATATATATATATATTCATACATTACATACAATATATATTTTTTTTTTTCAATATATATATATATATATATATATATATATATATATATATATATATATATATATACATATACACACATAAACATAGGCTTGAAAGGGAAAGAAAAGAGAATGTGTACATGTGTGTTGTGTGAAGGAGCCGCTGTTTTAGGTTCAAAATCTGAGAATGAAACACAAAATCTCTCAACTATATATATATATATTTATATATATATATATACATATAGATACATATATATATACATATAGATGTAAAAAAAATATAAATATAACATCTGGTAGTATCACTTGAAAGTAAAATTAGAGATTAATACGAAGAAGCTCAGAATCTAATTAACATAATATATACTCAGAAATATAATTTAATTCTTAGAATAAATCAATTTATAACAAATCAATTCAAAATATATATATATCAACCGAACCCGAAAACCCAACTCAATGCTCAAAACGCATAATACTCAACTAGAATTCGTGAAACTTGGCAAACACGATGGTGTATACGTGTGTTATGTTCTCGGGTACTCACGGTTTCGAACCCGTGTCCGTATCGTGTCCACGGAGTGCTTATCGGAGAAACCCGAATACGCGTATATTGACAAGTGTACAAGCACGTGCGTTTCGCTCGATTGAACGCCACACGCAACACGAGGAGCATCGTGTTCGTGCACGTAGCTAGGTGGGGTCTACGTCTAGGTCTAGGATATACTGACATGAAACCACGTCGCGTCCACATGTCGGAGGACAAGCGAACCCGCGAGGCTGTGCGCGCGTGCACGCGGCCTCGTGGGCGCGTGTTGAGCCCCGAGGCTCGCAACACGAGCCACGTCGTGTCTCGGGGTTGGGTCCTTGTGTACCCTAGGTCTAGGGCTTCATGCTCGTGCTCCTGGAATGAGTCCTCGTCGCGTCGTGTTCGCGTACGAAGGTCGTGTCAGCGACAAATTCTGGCTCGTGCATAGTGCTGGCTGAATCGTGCACGTTGGATTTCTCCGCGCATGCTTCATGAAACATCGTGAAATTTTAGGAGCACGTGGGTAGAGGTTGCCCCCACGTATTCACAAAATTTCATGCGAAACGGAGTCCTGTGCGTTGAGTTATGACGCACAGACAGCAAGGCATGCACGGGGCCGTGTACGGGCCTCGTGCACGCGTGTCCGTGTCCGATTCGGACACTGAAATCGTATTGAATGAAGATCCGTCTTCACGAAAGTTATTTCAAATCATAACAGCAATAAATTCATGAAAACAAAATCAAAAAATACCAACTTTCAGTTCTAAGTGGCATTTCGTCGAACACGTGTTCCATAGGACCGACACGTGTCCGATACGGCTATCAAACGAATATAAAAACCTACCAAACTTAATGCACAGGTCTAGGGTTCCTATACGGATGCATCTACGAAGAAAAATCAGAAATAACAAGTGTTTAGAGGGGTTTACCTATTGAGAGTCAATATCTCAATGCAACAAGCCTCCAAACGCGTTGATGCCGATTTCCTCCGGTCCAACGCCTCCGATCCCTCGCTAGCAAGTCTCCAGCAGGTTTCTCTCCTCCCAACGGTCGTAACGCACTTCGTTTGGAAGGATTTGGGTGAGAAACGAGAGAAATGGACTTTTGGAGGAGAAGGGAAAAAGTAGGGTTTTTTGAACTTGTGATGGCTACTAGGTTTTCTCACAATGAGAGGGGGGCTGCTGTGTTTGGCCGACCAGGGGGTATGGAGATTAGGGTTAGGGTTTGGTCATAGGCCAAACACTCCTCAAGTTGCTTAAAAGCCCAATGACAAAAGGCTAAAAAGGCTATATGAAAAATGACTTTAAAATGATTTAAATGATTCCTAAATTGGACAATAGCTCTAAATTAAAATCTAAAAAGCCAATTAAGTCTCTAATTACATTATTAGGCTTCTAATCAAGGTTGACTAAGGTTATACCACCTTCTACTACCAAAACACCAATCAAAGCCACACACCAATTAATTCAATTAATAAATTAATAAAAAATTCAAATTAGTACACAATGACTAAAATACCCCTAATTAGAAAAAGTGAGTGTGACAAGGTTCAACTTCTACTTCCTTGTTCCTTCTAGAGTCCATATACCTTTTGTCAATAAAATAATTGGGTTCAACAACGGACAAATATTTTATAGTCAGGATGAGGAAAAGCAAGTGAAAATAGGCTCAATAAAGTTCAAAAGTAAGATTCTCGGGGGTCATCCCTAGAATCTATCAAGAGATCCTAATATGTGATTGAGTACCAAATCTTCTAAAATATTCTATTAGTCTAAAATCCTTATCCTAAGGTAGGCTCACAGTAGCACGGCTAAGTCTAAGTACTACCACAACTTCACACTAGTTGCATGAGCCACCATAAAAATATGTCACGACCTGCACTCGGATATTCGGGCACGAGTACGTGGGCCACGTCCAGTCTAAGCCACAGTATCGATAGTAGTATGTTGTCATGTACCCAAAATATATCTGAACAGTTCTATGATCCACTAAAACGTTATGTACTCGAATCACATACAGCTAAGAAAGATATGAAAGAATGACAATAATGGAATCTATAAATTGATCATACGTATCAAAAAATGTATCAAAGACATATCCGATGAACAAGACATAAATCTAGAAAAGAATAAGGCCTAGAGCTCTCAAAAGGTCGACTCACGATCCAACAGAACGTCGAGATCTATCATCATGAAGTCCAAAGTGTGGGGCATAACATTACCTAAAAAATAGTTATCCAGTCAGGATAGGAACGAGCACACCACTAACAACAGTTCCCAATAAATGATAAAGACTATATAATAGTAAATAGAGAGAATATACAAGAACAAGTAAAATGAACATGAAAGTAGCAAGGCATGGTAAACAAGAGCAAGAAAGAGTAAAGCAGGTTATATCATGTACAAGAGTCAAGAATATATACTAATTATGTGAGTGAGTACTAGCTTCGACATGTGGCCGGCTTGGGAACTTGCACAAGATCTAATGGCCTGGTTAATCATATGTGAGGTGTATGATTAACACTCATAAGGAACTATACATGTACAAGAAGGGTATTGTCCACATATCTAACATGTCAACACAGAATAGATACCAATGATATGCTCCACAAGATGGTCCCAAATAATGACGCAAACAGTTCCAACGAGTCCAGAATAGACCAAATAGCCCTAATTGTTATGTAGAAGTTCAGGTTCAGAGTTGGCACAATAATCGAGAGAAAATAGAAGTCCATGATCAAATAATAGAAAACAACTATATTATTCATGGTCATGATATGATTTAAAGGAATTTGATTAAGAGATTAATCACAAGGCCAAGAAAATATACATATATATTTATAAATTTATTTTAGAAGTACTCACTTTAAAATATACTTTATATAATTTATATGAAAAGTATATTTATATAAAAGCCATAGAAAGCCCAATTCATGAAATAAATCTCATCTAAATGTCATCAAAATTTTATATAAAACCCTTTGAGAAATATTTATCATATAATTTTACTTATACACTTACATGTATTATTTATACAATATTCTTCTACTAATAATATATTAAAATAAATAAGCATATATATATAATACATATGAGTATATAGAGACTGAGAGAGATAGGGAGAGCAGTAAGAGAAAGGGCACGAGAGAGGGAAAGGGTTCGACAAGGGCGATCGTCGGAGGACTCGCAGAGGCGGGACGGAGGAGACCTCACCGCACGTCAGCGGTAGAGCTCTCCGCTCGACGAGGAGATGTCACGACCCGCACCCAGTGTAGGGGCACGAAAAGTGGGTACGTCCAGCCTACGCCACAGTATCGGCGGTAGAACGCTGTTCTAGGTCATATACATCTAACAATTATAAGGTACCTGTATAATATATACGCTCCGAATGGAGGATAAAATAGAATGTACAACTCAATCACAGCTAAGGTAGAAAATACGATAAGATAGATAGATATGAAAGTCGCCAAAAGAAATACAAAAGGAGAAGAAGTCTAAGTATCTAAGATAACATCTCCACAACATGCAGAATAACAAATCCCAAATAAGTACATAATGTATCCAAAATAAGATAAGACAATAAAGTAAGATAACTAGTCTAGCTAACTAGCCTAGACTACTGGGGTAATGTCCTCTGCAAGGACTGGGTCCTCCTGGGAGTCCAGCTCGTAGGTGTCATCTAGGCCTGCTCCGTAGTATGTAGGACAGAACTCCTCAATGTCATCTGTAATATTTCAACAGGTCCAATCAGGACAGGAAGGAGCACAATATATCTTACGCAATTCATAATATGACAGGAAATGTAAATATGCTATAAAGTAAGATACATAAAACGCTGAAGAATATATATGAAGTAAAAGAGATGACTGTAAAGAAATATTTACTATAAGTAAAGAACTAACAGTGGCTAGTGATGTAGAGTACAAGATAGACATGTGAACGGCTTAAATTTGCACATGTTATTGTAAGAGTTTACACATGATTACACTACTTTGGAATTGTTCACATGACCATTTATACTCCCACGTGCCCCAATCAATATACAAGGATCCAGAAAAGTTATGTTATTGTACATAATTTCACATGAAGGCCCATAAATGGGTGCACATGAAGTATACATGAGGGGCTCTGTGAACATGAGAGTACATGAGTCACAAGAGTGCACATGAATGGTGAAAGCACCAGAGTACATGATGAAAGTGAAATGCACATGACATGACGTAACCCGATGCTCCCGAAGGGGATAACATCTCATGAAAGGATCCATATAGTACCAATCCATGTTAACAATATGACAGCATCAAGTAAAGTAATCTAGAGCATAAATATAAATTCTATCAAGTATGAAACGGTCAGAGAATGTACTCGCCTGGTATCCTGAGTATCCGATGAGTATATATGTCCAGACAGAGTAGATGAGAGCTATTTAGAGCAAAATAGGTCACAACATGTCCAGAATGGTAATATTAAACTTTACAATACATTCTATATGAATTCTAGGTCATTCTAGACTAAAGTCAACTCTTGGTCAACTCTAATCAACTTCACTAGTCAAACTAGGTCAACAAGGCCAATCCTAGTCCAATCAAGTCTCACTAAGCCTAACCAAGCCTAGGCTAGCACTCAAACACAATCAAAGCACTAACAAGTTATCACACACAAATACAAACTATGTATATTCATACCTATATCATATATATAGGTATTCAAATAGGAGAGTGCCTAATACACAAGCAAGGCACAAACATGGTACATATATATGTAAGTAGGGGGTGTGTGTGTGTGTCAACATTATAGTGGATAGTGATATTGTGTGTGTGTGTGTGTGGACTGTCTCATGGGGTGTGTGTGTTCAGTTGCATAGTGTGATAGGGTGTGTGTGTCAACTGTTTCATAGGGTGTGTGTACAAGTTATGAGTGTATTAGTGAGTGACATATGTGTGTGTGTGTGTTATATTGTTTCATAGTGGGGGTGTGTGTGTACAGTGGTGAGTGAGATGAGGGTGTGTGTGTGTATTCAGTGAGTGACATGTGTGTGTGGTTTGGCATACAAGTGTAGGATGAAATCAGGTTTATAACATAGGTTGACAGTGAACAAATTTCCCAGGTTTACATGTGTACTCAGATAGTCCTATACCACTCAGTTATCATTTAGAAAATTCATCTCAGATTATACACATCCAATAAACTCAGTTTAATATATTAAGAAAACAGTAAATATTCCAATGCAACCCCAAGTCATTAACCCTATTCAGTTCAAGTATTAGTGAAACTCAGTTCTTTTCGAAATCAAACCCAATTTCAAAATGAAAACCCAACATACAAACCTAAACATGAATCATTATATACCCAGCTATGATAACATATCTGAAATTAACATTGAATCATAAATTTTGAATCATAACAACTCAGTATCAGCAATTTACCCGATTCTCAGTTCAGTCCAACATCAAGAACCCAAATTTAATCGAAAATCAAATAGACATTAAATCAGTGTGTGCACAGGTGCTAGGCACGTCTGTTCGTATGTCAGAGAGGGTTTTGTGTTCACCCAAGTGGACACGAAGTGTCCAGAATAATTTAGGCATGTACAGATACAAACTGCACAGCACAGCGTCGTACGGCGGGGACACGAGTTCGTTCACACGACACACGTCACATCCATTTTTCTATTTAAGGATATTTTGGTCATTGTAAAATTCTTTTGATTATTTTTTATATTATATTATTGGTGTTGTGATTTTGGCCTGTGACAGTATAGCCTTGGTGCAACCTAGCCTAGTGACTCACCATGAATTAGTGGCGAAGTAGCATGATCGTAGGGTTAGTAATCTTATTCTAAGGTTAGAAGTTATTAGCATATTGTATTAGGGCTAGTTAGCAACTTCTTTTTATTTAATGTTTATTTTAGCCATA
Organism: Iris pallida; assembly: GCA_029216955.1. Classification (NCBI taxonomy): domain Eukaryota; kingdom Viridiplantae; phylum Streptophyta; class Magnoliopsida; order Asparagales; family Iridaceae; genus Iris; species Iris pallida. The sequence goes on along the minus strand of JANAVB010016799.1, from coordinate 1,974,486 downwards.
GAAAGGAGGCCCAAGCCCAACCATTAGGAAACCCTAGCCCATCTAGGTATGGCCGGCCAAACTAGGTCAAAAGGGGGGAAGTATTTAATATCTCTTATGTTGAGAATTCATTTCTCCTTTGCATTCTTTCTCTCCTGTAAACCTAAGTAAGTTCATTTCCTTTAACTTTCTTAATTCTCCTCCTATTAAACCCTAGTCTTTTGTATTAGATTTTGATTACTGTTTATGAATCATTGTGGTTGAGGAAATTTAGATTTCGAGTGCATTGGGGTTTTGGAGCCGCAAGGAGGATCTACACAATTGAAGCTTTTCTAAAGGAATTCATCCCAATAGGTAAATTCTCCAAACCTCCATAATTTCATGAATTATTCCTGTAGATGCATCCATCTAGGTGTCCCCTAGCTGTAGGATGAGTTTCGTAGGAATTTGCATTGATTTGGAATCCGTATCGGACACGTATCAGTACAAATATGCATGTGTTTAATGAAATGCCACAAAGGATTTATTGTTCATAATTTTGAAAACTAATTGATTGGATTTGTAGATCTAAATAAGACTTATGATTTTGTATTGGTCTGAGCATGAATTGCGTCATGTTCGTATCCAGAATCGGACACGAACCACACCCCGATGCGCGTGCGCGTGTCCTGCTGTTCGGGTGGCAGTACGCGGTGTCTGTGTCACTTGGACACGTGAAACTTGGTATGTGGCTTAGGGATATGACTGACATGTCAGCCCCCAAGTGCCATGTCATCTCATTTCGTGTCAAGCTCGCAAATCAAGACGCACGGATCTGAGCCTGTCGCGCATGCGCGTGAAAGTCGACAGACATGAGCACGTGGCTCCACGTGGCCTGTGTCGTGTCCACGAAGACGGGACACGGCCGCACGAGGAGACTAAAACTGTGTTAACTGATTTTGTGTTTTGAGAGTTTGGACACCTTTGTGTCCACTTGCTTGGACACAAATACTTCCTCCTGACACGCACACATGTGGAGAACACTCCGAGCACCCTGATTTGGATTTATTTTGGATTTTTGAGTTTCGAATTTATGGTTTACCCATATTCCTAATACTCGATGAACTGAAATTGAAATGTATTTTTAGAGTTTTGCTTTAAACTATTTTAAATGGTTAAATTATGGTTAAATTATTGATTATTAATATATCTATACATGTTTAGATGGATATTACATAGCTGGGTTTCACAGAGAATAAGGACTGGGATCAAACCTGAGTTTCGAATGGGTTGAGTGTTCAAAACCCGACTGAACTTGAAGTTCAGATTTTATATATATTACAAAATTTGATTTCAGCTTTAAGATCACTGACTTCCTGAGATTTTTTTAGTTTAGTTGATGTTTCAGATTGTGTGAAACAACCTCAGGGTCGAGATTTAGAATCCCAGGGTTAGTTGAACTCTATTCTCAAGTTTTTCTTGTTTCCATTTTTAGCTTTCTTCTTGCTTTCATTTTCAGTTTTCTTGTATTGTATTATATGTTCTCAGGTTTTCAAACCGAGCTGATACTCAGTGTACATATCTGATGTCAAACCTAGGTTGAACTGAACTCTTTCTCAGTTTCCTTGAAATTATGAACCATTGGTTTGATACCATGGTTTGGGTTTTGTTTTGGTTTCAGGATTCTTGTAGTTCTCAGATTATTCCTTTTCCCTATTACCAATTCTTTCCCTTCACTCACACATACCCCACAGTATACATATACTCAGGTATAGGTCTCATATGTACATATATATTAGAACCCATATGTCTATAGCTACCCATGTATATATATATATATATATATATATATATATATATATATATATATATATATATATATATATATATAGTGAATGTGATACCTAAAATACTTAATGTATATGTTGTGATTGTTAATAGATAAAGTCTTAGGCTTAATGAGTCAGATTAGGATGGACCCCATGAGCCTAAATTGGCCTAGTTGATTATCAAGTCGATCAAGTTGACAAAAGTCAACTTAAAGTCAAACTTGATCCAAATCAACTCAAATGAGTTTAAAATGACTAGATAAGTTGTGTTTGACCTAAAATTTGGTAGATAGACTAGTTGACTTATGGTTGACCAGGTTTGACCAGAGTTGACCAAGGTTGACTTTGACCTAGATGGATCTAGAATCATTTAGAATACATCGTAGACTATTCTTATTTCATGTTAGACATGTTGTGACCTGTGTTGCTTTAAAATAGGACTCAGATACTCCAGCTCTGGCTCATAATTCTCATCAGACAGTCAGGATATCAGGCGAGTATATTCTCTGACCGTTTTATACTTGTTAGGAATTATATTCTTGTCATAGTTTAATTTACTTGATACTGATACGACATTATCATGGATTAGTACTATATGGATCTTTACATGAGATGTTTTCCCCTCGGGTGCATCGAATACATTGTGTCATGTGCTTTTCATGAACATCATGTATTCTGTGGACTCTCATTATTCATGTATACTCGTGTGCTCTCATGTACTCTCATGATCTTATGAGCTTCATGTATAAACTATCATATATAATAACATAACCTGTCTAGATTCTTATGTATTGATTGGGGCATGGGGGAGTAAAAATAGTCATGTGAATAATTCCAAAGTAGTGTAATCATGTACAAACTCTTTAGTGTAATCATGTGCAAATCAAGCCGTTCACATGTCTATCTTGTACTCTAAATCACGTAGTCACTTACAGTTCTCTATTATCATATATAGAAAGCTTGTTTATCAGTTTTCTCTTCTTTTCATGCTTATTCTTACAGCATTTCATGTATCTTAGCCTATCACATGCTTTATATTTCCTGTCAAGATATGAACTACGTGAGATGTATTGTGCTCGTTCTCGTCCTAATTGGACTATTGAAAATTTTACAGGTGATGAGGAGGAGTTATATCCTACGTAGTATGGCACAGGCTTAGATAACACCGTTGACTTGGACCCTCAGGAGGATCCTACAGTTGCTGAAGACTTGCCCATTGTCTAGAATAGATTTCTAGACTAGTTTCTCCTTGTTGTCTTAGTTATGTACTTTCAGTTCTGGATATTGATAGATGTTGTATATTCAGATGTTGCTTTCGTTGTAGTTTGTTGGAGATTACTCTTTTATTTTATATTTCTATTGTTTCTCTTTATTTTACCTTAGATGTTGTGATTGAGTTGTACCATTATATTGTGCTCATTTTAGAGTATATATTATTGTACATGTTTGGTTATTGCTAGATGTTGTGACCTAGGACAGCGTTCTACCGCCGACACTGCAGCGTAGGCTGGACATACCCACTTCTTGTGCCCTTACACTGGGTACGGGTCATGACATGTTTTAGTGGTGGCCCATGCAGGTCCAGTCGCAACTAGTGCGATTTTGCGACGGTGCTCGAATTAGAGTATCGTTACAGCCTGTAGTAGGATATAGGATATAAGTTAAGGTACTCTATCACATTAGAAAAACTCTTATCTAATTTTTTCTGCTAATTGCCTTATTTTGAAATGAACTGTCCTCCTTTGATTATATCGCTTCCTTCTTAGTAATTGATTCTTTGTTTGTTCTGTCTTCAGGGTGGTGGAGACACGATCGCAGCGCTCTGGTCAAAGGGATACAGCTGAGAGGTCTGCTACTTCTCGCACAACTCAGTAGGGCCCGGGGACCACATCACCTCTTGTTCCAGCTCAGATGGGACCGTCTACAACTTTTGGGGGTGCTCCTCCACCAGCTCCGAGGACTATCCCTGGAGTTCAGGGGATGCCACTACCACCACCTTAGAGAACAGTCGATGTGGGGCAGTTCTTTGCCTTCATGCAGCAGATGATAGAGACCCAGCAACGTCAGGCGGAGGATATGACGTAGGGCATTGACAATGCCCATCAGTTAGCCATGGTGGCAGTAGAGAAGGTGACTGCCCAACCGCAGGAGAGGCAGATACAGTCGTACATGACGAGGACTCCGGGTATTCAGGATTTCCAGAAGATGCGGCCGTGAGACTTCAAGGGTACTGAGGGTATCCTATATGCCGACGACTGGATCGAGCATATAGAGGAGATCTTTCGTCTCACAGAGATGCAAGCTAGGCTTCAGATAGAAATAGCAGGCAGTCAGATGCAGGACCTTACCCGCATATGGTACCAGACCGACCCTAGGGTTGGTACGTAGGGGCAGACTTGGGAGGCTTTCAAGAAGCTTTTTAAGGAGAAGTTCTTTTCCGATACAGCACTTGGTGCCTTGGAGACACAATTCGAGAATTTGGTCCAGGAGAACCAGACAGTAGAAGAGTACGCTAGAGAGTTCTGCCATCTGGGCAGATTTGTGGAGGGCCTGAGCGAGACAACGAAGTCTAGGAGATTCAGGAAGGGCTTGATTAAGGAAGTCAAGTCCTTGACCAAGAGCAACAGGAATGCTACCTTTGAGGAGATTCTGATGGGAGCTATGGCAGCGGAAGACGACCTCGAACTAAAACTGAAGAGAGGTCGTGACTCATATGGAGCCAGCAGCAGTGGAGGCCAGGCCAAGAGGCCTCATCATCAGCAGCAGCAGCAGCAGAAGCCGTTCCAGCAGCAGCAGTTCCAGAATCGAGGTCGTACACCTTTTCAGCAGAAGCAGATACAGCAGGCACCTAGACAGCAGCAAGCCAGTAGTTGCACTTTCTGCAAGAAGTCAGGGCATGTATAGAACGAATACAAAAAGGTACTAGGCAAGTGCCTCCTTTGTGGTTCAGCGGAGCACCAGTTGAGGGATTGTCCCATGTCTTCGGGACGTACAACACAGGGAGCAGGAGCCAAGGCTCCGACAGGGCAGCAGAAAGGACCATTGCCGACCCAGCAGCAGAAGTTTACCCAGCACCAGCAGTAGACCTGAGGAGGTCAGCAGGGGCGAGCCTTCGCCATGTCAGCCGAGGATGCAGAGACAGTGGGAGATCTAATAGCAGGTTCTGTTCTTCTTGACTCCTTTCCTGCATTCGCTTTGTTTGATTCGGGGGCTTCCCATAGTTTTTTGTATGTATCTTTTGCTGTTAGACACCAACTTTCTTCTGAATCATTGCCTAGGACTGCAAGATCATGACTGGTGGTGGTATCATCCTCGTCCGTAATGTTTGCAAGGATCGGAGGGTAGTTTTGGGAGGCCGAGAACTGGATGTGAGTCTGCTCGTAATGCCATTACCGAACTACGATATTGTACTCGGTATAGATTGGTTAAGCAGGCACCATGCCAGTATAGATTGTCGTGGTGGTAGAGTTCTCTTCAGAGTGCCAGGAGAGCCAAAGTTCGAGTTCACTAGACGTGAGACGGACCAGAGCAGCGGAGTTTTCTGCGGAGCTTCAGCAGAGGAGCAGAGCGTGCCACATCCATTGATAGCTGAGTTCATAGATGTATTCCCGAAGGAGTTACCAGGGTTACCTCCAGACAAAGATGTGGAGTTCTTTATAGATTTAGTACCCGGCGTAGAGCCGATATCTCAGCACGTCCATAGAGTGAACAACAATGAGCTAGTGGAGTTGAAGAAGCAGGTAGATGAGTTGCAGGACAAAGGCTTCATCCGATCGAGTTCTTCACAATGGGGTGCACCAGTACTCTTTGTGCCGAAGAAGAATGGGTCGGTACGGATGTGTATCGACTACAGGGCTCTCAACAGCCTCACGATCAAGAACAAGTATCCATTGTCGATGATCGATGATCTGTTCGATCAGTTGAGCGGAGCGAAGGTATTCTCCAAGATTGATCTGAGGTCAGATTACCATCAAGTGAAGGTAAAAAAGGTGGATATTCTGAAGACAGCATTCAGAACATGGTATGGCCAGTTTGAGTTCATGGTGATGCCATTTGGGTTAACTAATGCCCCGGCGGTATTCATGAACTTGATGAACAAGGTTTTACACCAGTACTTGGACAAGTTCGTGGTGGTGTCCATCGATGACATCTTGGTATATTCGAAGACCCCAGAGGAGCATGAGGGGCATTTGAGAGTGGTCCTGAAGACTCTCAAGAAGGAGCAGCTTTACGGCAAGCTTTCGAAGTGTGAATTCTTCTTGGATCAAGTTGATTTCCTGGGTCACGTTATGACCGGAGATAGTAGACCCAAAGAAGATCAGAGCAGTTGAGGCATGGACAGCACCGAGTTCAGTTACAGAGATCAGGAGCTTTCTGGGATTGGCAGGCTACTACAGGAGGTTCATTCAGGATTTCTCCCAGATTGTAGAGCTATTGACTAGGCTGACCCGGAAGGACGCAGAGTTTATCTGGTCAGAGGAATGTCAAATTGCTTTCGATGAGTTGACGAAGCGATTGACGACAACCCTGATTTTGACATTGCCATCAGGATCAAGCGGGTTCACTATCTACAGTGATGCCTCAGAAAAGGGTCTGGGTTGTGTCTTGTAGCAGCATGGGAAGGTGATTGCCTATGTATCCAGGCAATTACATTCGCATGAGAAGAACTACCCTACCCATGATTTAGAGTTGGCGGCAGTTATCTTTGCTCTTAAGTTGTAGAAGCAATACTATCTATACGGAGAGCGTGTGGAGATCTTCACAGACCACAAAAGCTTGAAGTATGTGTTTACAAAGAAAGAGCTCAACATGAGGCAGCACAGATGGTTGGAGTTGATGAAGGACTTCGACATTTCATTGTTGTATCACCCAGGAAAGGCCAACGTGGTTGCCGATGCCTTGAGTAGGTATCCGGTAGCTATGTGTTTGATGATGGATCGTCACTTGTTAGCAGATTTAGAGAGCCTGGGGATCGAGGTGATTGTGCCAGGAGTTCAGGTTCAGATGTGGGGCCTTCAGATTCAGTCGAACTTGATGGAGAGAATCAAGTCAACTTAGTTCGAGGATATTACTCTGTGGTGTATCAGAGAGCAGGTTCGAGCAGGATTGGTGGATGGTGAGTTTATTCTTGCAGAGGACGGCGCATTGAGGTACGGTTCCAGACTGTGTGTGCCTAGTGGAGAGCTTCGGAAGCAGGTTATGTAGGAGGCCCATCGCTCTCAGTACACTATGCATCCAGGTGCCAACAAGATGTATAGGGATCTGAAGGAGCATGTATGGTGGTACGGGATGAAGCAGGAGGTAGCTCGCTTCGTAGCCAGATGTTTAGTCTGTCAGCAAGTTAAGGCAGAGGCCAGGAGGACTGTTACAGCCATTGCCTATTCCGGAGTGGAAGTGGGAGCACATCATGATGGACTTTGTTTCTAGATTGCCACATACACCAGGAAGAAAAGATACGATTTGGGTCATCGTAGACATGTTGACCAAATCAGCCCACTTTTTGTCATTTAAAGTGGGTACGTCGACTGAGAGGCTAGCAGAGATGTATATGCAGCAGATTGTCAGGATACACGGAGTTCTAGTGAGCATTATCTCGGATCGGGATAGTCGCTTTACTTTCCATTTCTGGCAGAGTCTGCAGACTAGTTTGGGCACCCAGCTCAAGTTCAGTACTGTATGCCACCCTCAGACGGACGGACAGTCAGAGAGGACTATTCAGACACTCGAGGACATGCTGTGGACTTGTGTTTTGGACTTTGGAGGCTCCTGGGAGGATTATTTGTATTTAGTGGAGTTTGCATACAACAATAGTTTTCAGGCCAGCATTGGGATGTCACCATTTGAGGCACTGTACGGGCGTAAATGTCGTACACCCTTGTCTTGGGACGACGTTGGAGAGCGAGCTTTATCGGGACCTGAGATGGTTGTTGACGTAGCCGAGAAGGTGATGCTCATCAGAGATCGACTTCGCGTGGCATAGGACAGACAGCGGCATTGGGCTGATAGCCACCGAAGACCTTTGCAGTTTGAGGTACAGCTTAGATTTAGGATTAGGATTTTGTTTGTTTTATGATTTTTGTTTGATCATGTGATTGTTATAGTTAAGCCGTAGACCATGTTTGTACTAGGTTGGAGATCTGGTGTTCCTGAGGATATCTTCGACGTGTGGTACTATTCGCTTTGGCGGAGGTGGAAAGCTTAGTCCGTGTTTCATCGGACCTTTCGTCATCAGCGAA